>BFEA01000916.1:45599-67234 GCA_003427395.1 Chara braunii | reverse complement strand
AGAGGAGAGAGAGAGAGAGGGGACTGGCGAGGGAGAGGAGGAGAGACCCTCCAAGCTCCCGGTACCTCAGGCGGCAATGGCCGCCGTGCTGGCTCAGTCGCCCTGCTGCTGCTCCGCTCGCTGCTGCGCTATGCTGCGCTCCTGCTTCAGCCCCTGCGCTAAGTTTAGCGCATAAAACAGTACACTGGTACTGACCATGCCGTGCCGGTAGAGTTCCGTTGGGCCGATCCCCAACTGAGGCAGGATACCGGTACTTATACCGGTAGGCAATGGTCTGGCCTCAATGCTGCGAGGCCAGGCCAGACCCTGGACCGTCCAGATGGACGGTTCAGCCTCAATCGGCGGGCGGCAGCTTCAAGAGCGCCGCCAGGCCCAAACAAAGTGTCGTTTGGGCCTACCCGATGGGTGCTGGTCCAAAATCAGGCCTTTAGGGCCTGTAACCCCAAAAGGTCGGGCCTTTAGGCCCTGGTGTGTCCCTCCGGCCCTAAGTCGGGTCCGGTAGGACCCGTGTGAGTCGAAGATGTAACACCTGCACCCTCATGCAGCCCGGCTATGGCCGCCAGTGCCCTGCACGCAGGCAGCGCCCTACCGCCTAGCGCTGGCCTGCTCTGTCTTAGCGCAGCGCTGCTCTGCATAGCACTGCACACTTGCATCTGCGCAGCGTGCCCGCATATGCCAGCATTGGCCAAGATCCCTGCTCCTCGCCCTGCTTGCCTATATGCCAATGTAGCATGTGGGCGGCCTGCCTTCAGCCTGCGACCGGGACCCAGAGGCTGAAGCCTACCCGATACAGTTGGGCCCCGGAGCAATGCAGTTGCGCCTCTCTTCTCAAGGCCTGCGGCCAGATTCAGATAGTGGGCCGATTTTCCCTTTGGCATTTCGGCCTCTCTACCCAGCATGCATTGTCGGCCTCACGTTCGAGTGCCCAGGGCCTAACTAACTCAGAGGCCCTGGGCATTTCAGCATTTGCTGAAATCCGAGACTCGGTGCACTCCAACCAACTGGCGTGCTGCAACTGTATAGACCCCACTTCGTGAAATGTTGGCCGAGAGGGCTCTTGTTGATTTGCTGGCCCGCCTTCACTTAGGGCGGGCACTAGGCTTGCTGGGGCCTTAGCCCAGAACATGTACATCATTGCAAGGCCCCTACTTGAGGGCTCAATCCTCACACAACCTGGAAAAGCCAAAAATTAGAACCAGACAAAAAAACAGCAGAAAATAAATTAGTGCAAACCAGTAACCAACAGGACAAAATCCTATGGCTAAAATGAACCTCCATCGGCCCAGAGACTAAGCCATGGCCACCAGGCTGCCCAAAACTATGGTTGTGTGGCCTGAGGGCCAGTGGACCAATGTCGGGTCCCCTAGGGCCTGTGTATGGAAGGAGGAAGAAAGCAGCAGTAAGTAGGTTCTTTCTCCCAAGCATTGCTGGGTGATAGATCTGACATTGATTCTTTGCACATTGATTCATTTGAAACGGTTTTCACCTATTACGGTGACAGATGCAGTACCCAGGGCTCGATCCCTAGACCTCCCCCCTTACCCATTTACACCACCCATTGACCCATGTGTTTGAACCCGTGACCTGTCCCCTGAAAGTCGTATGTTCGGCTGTGGTATATAGCGTGGCCGCCGGGGCAGCAGCTATGCTGCGGTGAAGGACGATGACAAAAACATTTTGCGAAACACCCCAGCCATCAGTTGGACCCCATCTTTGCAATGTACCCCTACCGGACGCTGCCCAACTTTGCAAAATGCCTCGGCAGTTGCCAAGTTTTCGTAGGTGCAATTGAAAAAGGCCAGGTGAATTTGCACACCCACCTGACAGAGGCATAACACTAACATGTCTGTGAGGAACGAGCCCTCAAGGGGCCCTATCAGACATCACATGTTCTGGGCTAAGGCCTCAGTAAGCCGAGTGTCCGCCCTAAGTGAAGGCGGGCCTGAATATTCGTCAAAGGCCAAATTTTGACATTTCCATATGTAGGTATTCAGGCTTTCGCAGCACCCCAGTTGGTTGGGTAGACGCGCGGGCCTCACTAAGCTGCGTCGTACAGTTGGCCCAGGCCTTGACAGTTGCGCCCGGGCACATACACACAGAGCAGGGCCGACATATTGGAAAAGCAGTACTGCCGACGCACCTACCTGGGAACCCTGCACGGATGCAGCAAACAGCCCAAGTCCGGAGACTCAGGCCGTGCCCAACTGAAAAGGGCCCAGGCCCTGAACTGTAGTCTCGGGCCTGGGCGCAAGGTCTGAGGCCCAACCGGAAGCTACTGGAAGCTTCCAGCCAGGCCACACGCAGCATCCAGGAGACTGCCACTTCCATAAAAGAAGTGAGGCAGCCCAGGCCAGGCATTCTGGCCAGTGCAGGCAATGCGGAAGTGCTGTTGTGCTACCACTTGATGCAGCGCTGCGGCCAAGGGCACTGACGGGGCGCATAGTGGTGAAGTAGGGCACTGCAGGGCGGCGGGGCGCAGGCAGTCATAGCCGGGCTGCTGGGCTCCAGCGCGTAATACGGGCAATCTGGTGGTCTTCAGAGAAGGAGGCGAGTGTGGGGTAATCAAGGTCCGACTGAGGGTGACGAGATATGTACCTGGTGCATGAAGAGAGGTCGGCTATGGTGTTGACAGTCATGTACATTGGTCTTCGAGAGTCGAAGCGAGCCTGTTGCGTGAACCAGCTGCAGGTAGGATAGTCGGGTAGAGTAGGTTGGGCGCTGGGCGAGAGACAGAGCGGAGCAACTTTGGATACTGTGTTGGTGTGGCCTACGGGCTTGAACATTGGCTCATTACTTCATTGTATTGCTCTACATGGATGGTTTCTCAGTGCATTTGTACTCTCTACTTGGATACAACTACCTGGACATCTGTGTGATTTCGCAACTTGGTTTTCTGTATATCGCTCACTCTCATATTCCATGCAATGTGGTATCAAAGCTGGTTCGTGGTCACCGCTTACCTGGCACCGGCGACATTGTAACTTGGTGCGCTGACGATGCTTCATGTGCAGTAAGGATACTATTTGTATAAGCAGGGCCTAGGTAGAGAGGCCGGCCGCTGGAAGGCTGTGGCGACAGCGGATGTATGTGCAATGACTTGCTGATTTCAACTGCTGAGACTGACTGTGAGGTTGTACAGTGCACTGCTGTGTGCTTTGCTGTGTTTTTTTGCTTGCACTGAGGGCCGCCCGCTGTTCTAAAAATAGCCTGAATTAACAGCAGTAGGGGCTGAGTGGTTACCGGCCCTAAGTGGCCTTGAGCCCTAAGTGCAGCAGTAGGACCGATTTNGAGTGGTTACCGGCCCTAAGTGGCCTTGAGCCCTAAGTGCAGCAGTAGGACCGATTTCGTAGAGGCCGAGTAGGCCCTAACTGAAACGGTACCGGTAGGCCCTAGGCTAGGATAGTGTAGAATCTACAAGTAGGTTCAGGTAGGACTGTTGAGGACTTTTGGCTGTTCATTTTCGCGACGCAACGTTTGGAGAAGCCAAGCAAGTTGGCGGTGGCAATTGTCTACAGGCAGCACCCTGAGACCCTTGCTATGGACGGCAGCCATAGCCGGCCTTCTGAAGGTTGCCAGAGCTGGGGCATCCTCAGCGCATCTACCCCTGAGGGTATCTGCGTCTAGCCACGCTATATCGAGGCTCCTCACTGAGTGTTTGTGGGTGGCGGCAGCCATAGCTGCCGGTTTCTTCGTCAGAGTTGTTCATCGGCACTGAAGACTTCATCGTCGGATTTGTTCTTCATCTGGGTGGTTGGCGTTGGCCTCTGGGAGGCTGTTTCGGTTGTGCGCTACTAACTGGGTGTAGGGGAGAGAGTGGAGTGTGGGATTCGGAGTGTGGCGAGATACTAGACAAACTCTGTAACGATATCTGGTCTAATTGGCTCTTCATCAGTGTGTATTCCAATTGTTATCCTCGCAGGTTCTTCTTGTGATTGGTTGTTGGGAGTCTGTCAGAGAGTGAGAAACATTGAGTGTCTTCTCCCCATCTGTGCATGGTTGAACTTTCGCTGCCTACTCTGATCTATGTGCAGTGTGGACTTTGTCTCCTTTCCCCCTTCTCTTATGCATGTATGGGCGTGTATGAGACTGTCTGTGTGTGAGTGGCGGTAAAAATCGTCAAACAACCAAGTTCATAACAGTTGGTATTGGAGCGGGATTGGAATTGGAGCACTGAGGGTTGAGTGCAAAGGGGCATCTTCTTCATCTGGCGGTATACTGGCGAGAGGTTCATGGCAAATCATCTTCCCCAGTATTGAGTCAGCAGGGAAGAAGATTTCAAGCGGCGAAATTCGGAGTTTAGTGTTTGTACTGAGCAAGCGCACTAAGCCTGTCAGGGCGCTTGTCAGGAAGTGGCGAGAACAGGGTTAATTCGCCATAGCCAACCCTAAGGGCAGGATAGCGAAGTGCCTCAGAGTGGCGAATTACCCCTGAGGACTTCAAGGATCACTGAGCGGCTTCATCCCTAAGCAGTGTCGAGGGTGATTGACAGTTTATGTCAATCGCAGGAGGAATTAACCTCATCTGAGGCTAATTATAGCATCAGAGGCTGAGGGGACCTGTGGCGAGACAATTTTTTGTTGGCCTCTGAGTGCCACAGGGTCAGATTCAGGGAATCTGACAGCAAGGGTTGCAGCGCCTCAAGATCGTGAAGGGGATCAACAAGTTTGAAGGGGTTCTGTGTGTGGGACAGAGAGGAGGAAGCTCTGGGAGAAACTGGCGAGATGAGGGTTTCAGTCTGCCATAGCCAGATCTTCACCTAGCTCTGCAAGAAACTCTGAAAGTGAGCCAGTTCCATGCACCTACCTGTATAGCGATTCAGATAGGATTAGATTAGTCAGTAATTATGGTCTATCTGTCTGTCAGTGACTGGATGTGAAAATCGCAGACTGCATGACAGCCATAGCCATCTCTCCCCTACCTTTCTCTGCTCATTTCTAACCCTCTGTTGACTCTTTTGGATCCAAAATTGTTCTGCGACTGCTTCACTGTATTGCGCTTGATCTGAGATGCTCAGATTGTAAATTCAGTACTGGAAAAGTAGAGATACAGTGAATTGAAGTTTTGCGCTGAGTCTAATTATAACATGTGCTACCTAGGGTCAGTCATAACTTCAATTTTGTCCGTCAGAATTCAATTATGTCAGTTGCTAGTGAATCGCAATCCACAGATAGGCAATACTGCAGAAGCGCTTAATTGGATTTCTTGTATTTCACTGGAAACAATGAATACTGTACTTCGCCATACCCTAGGGTATGGCCGCCAGAGTCATCAAGACCAAAATTGGAGTTTGCGTTAGGATTTAGGGTCTTTGACTGAATTGCTCTGCTTGTTTGATCCTTTTTGTCTGTGCTTGCCATGTTCTAGCATTCCTACTGACTACTCTTGTTTTCTAGTGGGCTCTGGAAATCTAGTGTTTCTCTAGAAGAGTAGTGGATTGTGTCTACTAACTCCAGTGTGGTGCAGGGTCAGTAAAAAGGAAATCGTGTGAATGATTTTACTGGACAATCTGTCTGTCTGACGCCTGACCCCAGGGAAACCATTTTAACCCAAGCCGTTTGTTGCCTATTCACCCACCTACCTCTGTGTCTGAGGCAGCAGCGATTTCTGAGTGTCTGCAGGAAATTAAAAATCGCTGCATACTCCTCTGCTTGTCCACTATTTATTGTTGATTTGAAAGTGGAAAATGGCAGAATAGGGTACTCAGCAGCAGCCACAGGTAGAAGTGGTGATGAAGGTAGAAGGGCAAGAACCGTCTACCTCCAACCCTACTACTCCTCTGACTGCTACTCAGCAGAAGAAGGAGTTGCAAGAAAGATTGCAGCAGGAGCAGGCCTTGCTAGCAGAACTTGAGCGGCAAGAGGCAGCCGAGCTAGAGGTTGCAACACATACTTCCAGAAGGGAGTACCTGTTGGAGCAGCTAGGCAAGGTTTTGACAGATGACCGCTACTCCCAGGTGAATAAGAACCTGGCGGAGTGGGCTCTTCTGGAGCACAAGGCCACCGGTTCTTATTTCACTAATTGGGATGATCGCATCGGCCGCCTGGAGCGCAGGGTGGACTACCTGGCAGCTCAACAGTCCAAGATACTGAATGCAATTCAGAATCTGACTGCTCAGCTGACTGCAG
Organism: Chara braunii; assembly: GCA_003427395.1. Lineage (NCBI taxonomy): Eukaryota > Viridiplantae > Streptophyta > Charophyceae > Charales > Characeae > Chara > Chara braunii. The sequence continues at coordinate 61,109 of BFEA01000916.1, read as the reverse complement.
CCAAACTGATTGCTCCCCAGTCTCCTGCCACCTCAATGAAACTCAAACCTTCCTCTTCTCCTCCTTCAACTCCCCCTGGCTCACGTCCATCTTCCCCTTCACCACCTCCTTCCCAAAAAACCTCAGTCAAACCCACCTTTGCTGCTGTTGTTGCAGGGGATCAGATAGGTCCCAAGATACCTGCCCCCAACAAATTCAGAGGGGATGACCCCAAGACTGATGTTGGGGACTGGGCTGCAGGGACCAGAGCCTACTTGAGGGGCTTCATATGCCCAGAACAGACAAAGGTGGCTACAAAAGTGGGCTACCTCTACCTCCAACGGTTTGCAGAAAACCATGGAGGATTGGGCTTTGGGATTGGGGGTGGACAGTCTTCTGCAGGCTTTGGAAGACTGCTTTGCAGACGAGGAGCGGACCCGCAAAGCTGCTGACAGGATTGCTCGCCTGGGGCAGCAACGCTACAACGGTTCCCTGCAATCGTTGTTTGTAGAGTTCGAGCAACTAACTTCCACACCTGGCTTGGTCATGTCTGCAGATGACCTATTAACAAACTTCTGCAGGGCAGCCCCTGAGAAGTTTTTTGTTGCTTTGTACAACGTTGGGCACAAGGATTGGAGATCCTTTGGCCGTGCAGCCCTGGACATGGAGGCAAAACTTCATGTCCAGGCCCCCTCCTCTAACAAGAGGAAAGGTGCCTTCCCTCGTGGTGGTAGAAAGGGAAAGGCAGCCTTTGCACATGCAGGGTCTGCATCAGCTTCTGATTCAGACTCCCAGGTTGATACACCATCAACTGGGACTGGATCAGCTGCTGAAACAGATGTTGCAGCGGCCCTGACTCAGGTTGTTCTGGGAGTTCTGCAACAGCAGAAGAGATTCTCTCCCACCACAGCCTCGGCCAGTCCCAAGGGGAAGGACAAGGGACGTCGGCCTTCCTCCTCCCAACGCCCTAATCTGCCCAAAGACGTCCGGATGCCAGCTGACCCTCTCAATCCCTCCACTCTCCCCTGACATGGCCTCAAGATCGAGGAGGGAGTGTGGAGAAGAAGAAAGGAAAAAGGGGTCTGCCTGAGGTGTGCGGGGCAACACTTTTTGAAGGACTGCCCTTACATGCCAGGCCCAGGTCAGTCAAAAAACTGAAACAGACCTTGGGGACTGCAGTTCCCCCCAGTGCTGCACCTTCATCTACACAGGTAGGTGAATCTGCAGTTGTTTCAGCTGAGACTGTATGTGAGTGTTTGCGGACTGCACGGGCAGCATCCTTCTGCTATGAGGATCCTGACCCGGATCAGGACCCGGGGCAGGATGAGCTTCAGTCACTTGCTGCTTTCTTCCTTCATCTGAAGGAACAGAAGAAAAGCAAGTCTGATGTCATCCTACTTCGGCCCCTGATCAACCACATCAGGATCAAAGAGTTGTTAGATTGTGGAGCCACTAGGAACTTCATTTTTCCCAGTGTTGTAAAGAAACTGCATCTGGGTATGAAAGTTCAGCAGCTGCAGCAACCTTTGCTGGTCAGGATAGGTGACTCCACTGTTCTTACTATCAGGGAGAAGGTCAGGGGTATCCCTGTTACCTTCGACAGTGCGGGAGAAGTCAGACATAGTCTGAACTTCTACATCTTCCCTGACCTACCCTTTGACCTGGTGTTCTCTATGCAGTGGCTAAAGGTCATCAACCCAAGGATCGACTGGCAGATCCCAAAGGTTGAACTGCCTAACAGATAGCGGGTGTATCAGCCATGCATGATTGCTGTTGAACACCACCCTAAGACCAACTGCTACTGTTTGAGAGCGAGGGAGTTCTATGCTCTCTCGCGCCAGTATGGCCATGAGCACATGTTCTTGGCCTTGGTCAAGCAGACAGATGCTCCTACTAATTCTTGTCCTCCTGAGATACAGCAGGTGGTGGACCAGTATGCTGATCTGACGCAGGAGCCCTTTGGGTTACCCAACCGGCCCACCAAGCATCACATTGAGCTACTACCTGGAGCGGTCCCTCCCAAGGGCCGCATCTACAGGATGTCCCCTGTTGAGCTTGAGGAGCTCAGAAAACAGCTTGAAACCCTGACCAGAAAACGCTAGATACGGTCGAGCACTTCTGAATTTGGGGCACCTTTCCTCTTCGTCCCGAAAGCGAATGGAGAATTCAGAATGTGCATCGACTACAGGGGTATAAATAAGATCACTAGGAAGAGTACAGAGCCACTTCCTAGGATCAATGACCTGCTGGATATGGTGCAGGGCTGCACAGTGTTCAGCAAACTCGATCTCAAATCTGGCTACCACCAAATCGAGATGGCAGAGGAGGATGTTTATAAGACAGCCTTCAAGACCAGATATGGTACTTATGAGTTCCTGGTCATGCCATTTGGACTTTGCAATGGCCCAGGTACCTTCCAGACAGAGATGCACCGCATCTCCAAGCCTTACCTGGACAAGTTCATGGTTGTCTACCTGGATGACATCCTGGTATTCAGCAGAACTGCCAGGGAGCATGCGGAGCACTTGGCTCTTGTCCTTCAGTCGTTACGTGACAGCCAGTATAAGATTAACAGAGAGAAGTCCTCGTTTGGAGTTCCCGCTGTTATCTATCTGGGTCATGTAATCTCTGGAGATGGCTTGGCTCCTGAAGCAGCCAAGATAGCTGTTATTCAAGAGTGGCCATCGCCATAGACAGTGAGGGATGTCAGGTCCTTCATGGGTTTAACCTTCTACTACAGGAAGTTTGCCAGGAACGTTTCTGCAGTGGCTGCACCCCTGACCAACCTAACAAAGAAAAACACTCCTTTTCTTTGGTCCCTTCCCTATTAGTTGGCCTTCGCACGACTCAAGAAGGCCTTGACTCATGCACTTGTGCTGAAGTTACCTGACCGCACTCTGCCATTCATCCTGACCACTGACGCTAGTCAGTATGGCATTGGGGCAGTTCTTCAGCAAGATGATGGGAATGGTCTACGAACTGTAGAGTTCATGAGTAAGAAGATAAAAACACAGAAGCTTTAGGACTCTACCTACGAGAAAGAGTTATATGCTCTTGTCTGTGCCCTGAAACATTGGAAGCACTTTCTCCTGGGAAGACACTTCAAGATCTTCTCTGATCACTCCACATTACAGTGGATGAAGTCCCAGGGAGAGTTAAATGATAAACTAGCACGATACATTCAGTTCATAGACGTGTTTGACTTTGAACTGAAACACAAGAAGGGCTGCTGCAACAAGGTAGCGGATGCCCTCTCTCGTAGGCCTGACTCTTTTGCATTGATCTCCTCCACTCACTTGTTTGGAGAGGATACCCGTCAGACCATTGCTCGTATTCTGCCTCAGGACCCGATTTTTTGGCCCATAGTGAGGAATCTGCAAGCGGATCCCAATGCTGAACCCGACTATGCCCTGAGTTCAGACTTGCTGTATACCTACAACAGAGGTGAGGAGCGCTTGTGCATTCCCTAGGATCAGCGGCTCAGGACATTACTGATGTCAGAGTGTCATGATGCCCGTGGACACTTTCGGTTCTTAAAGTCGTATGCAGCCCTGTCGCAGCGCTTCTTCTGGAAGGAGATGCGGAGTGATATGTTGCGCTATGTGGAAACCTGTGAGCTTTGCTAGAGGAACAAGGTCCAGCGTAGGCCTCCTCTGGGACTACTCAAATCCTTACCCATACCTGATGACCCTGCTGAATCTGTGTCGATTGACTTCACAGATTTAGGCAAGACCACCCCTCGTGGTATGCGTCAGGTAATGGTCTGCGTAGACAGGTTCTCCAAATACGCAGAGTTCATCCCCTTGCCAGAGGTAGCTAGAGTCCCGGCTGTGAGAGCAGCCTTCTCAGAGAGGTGGGTCACACACCATGGACCGCCCACTTCTATAGTCAGTGATAGAGACCCCCGATTTTGCAACGATGAGTGGCAGTCCTACTGTAAGGACTACCTGCACTCATGATTGGACATGACTTCTGGTCATCATCTTGAAGCCAATGGTCAGGCTGAAGTGATGAACCAAGTCTTATTCCAATTGCTACGTCCTGTCATCTCTCCAGATCAACAGGACTGGGATCTCCACTTGGCTCGGGCACAGCTTGTTTATAACATGTTTGTCCACTCCTCGACTGGGTTCAGTCCATACCGGTTGCACTGGGGACGTGAACCACGATAGCCTCTTGATGATATCATCGATAAGGCTAAGTCAGACCTGACACCAGGCACTGCAGAGTTCACCAGACGCTATCGGATAGATGTGGAAAGAGCACGGGCGAACTTGTTCAAAGCCCAAAAGGCAATGATTGAACAAGCTAATCGCCACAGGCGGCCTTCCCCCATCCGCACTGGTGATTATGTTTGGGTAGCCAATTCTGAGCTGTCGAGGGAGGAGGATATCTCCCCCAAGCTGTTGCCTCGTTACTTGGGTCCATGGCAGGTCTTAGATACAGTGGGCGCTGATCCATTCGGTCCATCTATGTCATCGACGTCCCATTGCATCTACGAACCTACCCGGTCTTCCATGCATCTAAGCTGCTTCCATTCACCCCAGCTGATGCATTCCCAGATCAGCCTCCTCAATTTGGTCCACCGATCCCTGGCAAGGGGTATGACGTGGAGTGGATTGAGGATGAGTGGGGCACAGGCCCCGATCGACAGTATCTTGTGAGGTTCGCGTTCCAGCCTCCTTCTGAGAACAGATGGTTCTACAGAAGGGAACTTCTCAAGACAACAAAGTCAGTTGTTTTACGATATGAAGCGACTCAGAAGGGCAACCTTCGTCGCCGTTCACCTCGTCTGCATTCCTAGCTCGGAGGTCCTCGTTCCCCGGGGGGGTAAGCCTGCAATGACTTGCTGATTTCAACTGCCGAGACTGACTGCGACGTTGTACAGTGCACTGTTGTGTTTGCTGTGTGCTTTGCTGTGTTTTTTTTGTTTGCACTGAGGGCCGCCCGTTGTTCTAAAAATAGCCTGAATTAACAGCAGTAGGGGCTGAGTGGTTACCGGCCCTAAGTGGCCTTGAGCCCTAAGTGCAGCAGTAGGACCGATTTNGAGTGGTTACCGGCCCTAAGTGGCCTTGAGCCCTAAGTGCAGCAGTAGGACCGATTTCGTAGAGGCCGAGTAGGCCCTAACTGAAACGGTACCGGCAGGCCCTCGGCTAGGATAGTGTGGAATCTACAAGTAGGTTCAGGTAGGACTGTTGAGAACTTTTGGCTGTTCATTTTCGCGACGCAGCGTTTGGAGAAGCCAAGCAAGTTGGCGGTGGCAATTGTCTACAGGCGGCATCCTGAGACCCTTGCTGTGGATGACAACCATAGTCGGCCTTCTGAAGGTTGCCGAGCTGGGGCATCCTCAGCGCATCTACCCCTGAGGGTATCTGCGTCTGGCCAGGCTATATCGAGGCTCCTCACTGAGTGTTTGCGGGTGGCGGCAGCCATAGCTGCCGGTTTCTTCGTCAGAGTTGTTCATCGACACTGAAGACTTCATCGTCGGATTTGTTCTTCATCTGGGTGGTTGGCGCTGGCCTTTGGGAGGCTGTTTCGGTTGTGCGCTACTAACTGGGTGTAGGAGAGAGAGTGGAGTGTGGGGTTCTAAGTGTGGCGAGATACTGGACAAACTCTGTAACAATATCTGGTCTAATTGGCTCTTCATCAGTGTGTATTCCAATTGTTATCCTCGCAAGTTCTTCTTGTGATTGGTTGTTGGGAGTCTGTCAGAGAGTGAGAAACATTGAGTGCCTTCTCCCCATCTATGCATGGTTGAACTTTCGCTGCCTACTCTGATCTGTGTGCAGTGTGGACTCTGTCTCCTCTCCCCCTTCTCTTATGCATGTATGGGCGTGTATGAGACTGTCTGTGTGTGAGTGGTGGTAAAAATCGTCAGACAACCAAGTTCATAACATATGTATGATGATGAGAGTATGCTAACGTGGCATTTTGGCTGAGGTGGCACTGCATTGCGTTGTGGGAGGTACCGAGGCTATTGACCGATCATCGAAATGCACGTCGGCCCAATTGGTGAGAAATCTGTGGTTGGGGGCAGCTATCTCCAGGTACGTTGTTCCCATTCCTTATCTACCCTCTCAATCTCCTCTTACCGTGAGGAAGTGAGTCCAACTTGAGTGTCCTCTCTTTGGTGAGGAGTCGTGTGCGCTCTACCTTGAGAGACGACATTCTTCCCGGTGGCGCATCAGGCAGGAGAGGGCGGTGCCTCTGAAGGGCCCTAGTCGAAGCACGGGTCACGGTCACCATGCCAACCCATGAGAGTAGTACATGCAGGCTTTGCTGCTTTGTCCATTGAGGCTCTTTGTTGTGTTGATAGAAGGGGTGTGCGGACTGACCAGTGCTAATGCAGGCGCTCCCAGACCGTCTATAAATATTTCTGGAACAAACGCTCCTCGACTGTCTATTAACATTTTTGGTTGGGGTCCGATCTGTCCACTGGCTGTGATCGTCTTCCTGATTGTGATGTTAAATAATTCCTGAGGACTCTCGGGGGATGTCCTTAAATTGCTTCTTGATCAGCTAGATCAGTCGGATGTAAGGCTCGTTGCATGGGAGAGTAAACAAAGGGCAGGCTGGTCATAAGCATATACCTTGGGCACAGGGGTGGGCCGTGATTGCACCATTTAGAGACCACAACTTGATGATGCTTACAGGTACATTGGATACAATGGAAGGGGATTTCAATTGTGAACTCTACTGTACATCACTATCATATCCATTGTGCGTACATCTGCTCACTGTAGTTTATTTTTATCTTGCTTAGTTGGTTGACAGACTGCTAACACCTAACAGACAGCCCACAGTAGGACTGTAAACTACCATAGTCAGTTTTTCTCCAAGCTTTTGTGCAGAACTTATCAGGATAGGAGATAGGCTAGGTGTAAAGTCTGTGAAAGTGTTGATTGATACCGCTTGAATAGTAGCCCAGGTGACTCGCTGGATAATTGTTTATTTATTTATTTTTAGCACCAGTTAGACGTATGATGCGGTAGGTCCCAGAGAGGACTCTAGTGCAGACAGCATCTGCCTAGCCGGTGAGTGGATCAGCCGGGGATGAAGGTACAACTAACGATAGGAGGTTAACAAGGATATCATCGCTTAGAATCCCTAGAGTGTTCCAGGCCCTACAACCGAGAGAAGAGAGAAGACTAAGGGTCGAAGCTAGGGCCCGTAGTCTTGAGGCTGCAAGGGAAGCAGCAGCGGCCGAAGCAATGGTGTTGGCAGCAGCTAGTGAGGTAGCAATGACTACAGCTTCAGCAACATCTGCAGCAACCTCTGGTCTGGGCGTGTCGCCCAACTTGACCAGTTCGCAGTTAGTATCCAATACATCAGGGGCTGGTGCTAGTCAGATGGCGGGTGTGCAGTCCAGCTCGCCACCTCATCTTATTAGGGAGTAGATGGAGCTCTAGCAGGTAGAGAGGATCCGCCTAAGGTTAGAAGAGGAACTCAAGCAGGCTACTAAGAGAGAAAAAGAGATCAGAGAGAGAAGAGCTAGACTAGAGAGTAGGGCGGCAGACCTAGCTGCACTAGAGGGTTTAGATGACGCGGCCCTTAACTCTACAGGAAAGATTCTTAAGGCGAGCGTCCTGTCCATACAGGCGTACATGGAGAGAAAAACGGACGCCATGCAGGACACCCTGGACCAGATTTTGCAGGCCCTACAAAGGCCACGGATCCGGCCAACAGCTTTGTCATCCCTGCCATTCTCAACGATGACAGGCCATATGTCGCTCAGTGTGGACAACAACCAAGCGGTACATCAGCAGCAGCTCTATCTCAGACTGTTGTTTCTTCATCTTCTGGTCCAGCGACTGGAGCTACACCATAGTCGCCACCTGTCCCGCCAGCAGGACAGCAATTACCTTGGTACCCCAAGACCCCCCTGAAACCACCTCCAACCTTCTCATGAGACAAGAAGGATAAGGCTCTCGACACGTGGTTGAGAACGGTGCCAGTGTGGGTGAGGGCAAAGAGGAGGAAGTGATTACTGCTGCATCCTACTTCGAGGGTTCAACAACTCGCTGGCTAAATGAATTGGTTGCTTCAAAGGGTTTCGCCAAGAACATGGGTGATTGGGCTCAGACCCACACCCTAGAAAGCTTTATGCATTTAGTGGAGGCTCGATGGCACAACCCTCAACAGGCGCAGATTGCCACTGATGGGCTATTGAAACTTGACTTTCCGAAGTACAAGTCAGTGTGAGAACTCACCACGACCGTAGAGCTTCAGATTGTCGTTCCAGGAGTGGAGTACAATCCACAGGTCTTGTTGACCATGTTCTTGAGATGTTTTCCCAAAGACATCAAGAACTTGTTAGCCAGTGAGGCTCGTTTAGAGTATCACACATTTGAGACATTCAACAAGAAGGGCCTAGACTTAGAAGCTACGTTGCGTGGTGCCCAAACCCCCACTACGGACGAAAGGAAGAAGAAGGCTCCACAAAACTGGAAGAAAAAAGGTAGTCGATTGATGATGGTTGATTCCGAAGGGAATCAAACTGAGATCGATGATGTTTCTGAACTTGTGGAGGGATCAGCGTTAGACTGCGAGGAGAGTGTTGAGGGTAGCAACCTCGCCGCTGTAGTTAAGACTAAGGCAAGTGGCCGCTGCAAGGCCGGTCAACAAAGGAGTCAGGGGCAAGCCACCAATCCAAACAAAATAGTTGCTTGGGTGAGGGCCGGTTTGGATCAAGAAGTGTGGCGGGACCGTTGGTCACATGGTGCTTGCATAAACTGCGGCGAGTATGGCCAGCAGCAGTTTAAGTGCAAGAACGTGAAAGTCTTGGAGAATATCCCTCCTAAGGGTGGGTTTCCTTCTTCTCAGTCTGGGCCTTCTACGAGCTCCAGCTCGGGAAACACTTAAGGACAGTAGAAGTTGTAGCTGCTTCTACTCTCGTTGAAGAGGGTGATATACCCTTCCCGTTTTAAGAGTTGATCGAAGCTATTGACTCCTTAGTCACCCCGCAGACACATCCGGACCCAACTATACTTTGTACGTTGGATGTGTCTGAAGCCTTAGAGGACCTTCAAGGTGAGTGGTCGCCAAGGGACCCTCGTGAGTCCTAGGTGGCACTGAGTAGAGGTCCTCGAGGGGAGCACCTCGTTGTGGAAGTTGGTGTGGGTGATCGTAAGATCGGTGCCTTTGTAGACATTGGCTCCACACGAAACTTCATAAGTCGCGACTGCGTTGAGAGATTGCGCCTAAGGGACAGGGTGCAACGCCTGAGTAGACCGGTAACATCTACTTTGGCCAACAAAGAGCGCATGTTGGTGGAGGACTACGTGAAGGACGTGGTCTGCACTTTCTCCTACCAAGGAGGGGAATTGAATCATAAGATATCATTCTTGGTGAGCGACGATTTACCATTTGACATGTTGTTAGGTATGTACTACCTCGAGGTTGCCAAGCCCCAGTTTGACTGGGACAAGAAAGTGTTGTACAACAATGTTGTACATAGCACCACCGTCAGTCCGAATCAGCTGCATCTAGGATGGAAGCCTGCATCTGCTCTAGACTTCCTCCTGCCTGAAAACCGAACTGCTGCAACTCCTGGAACCATTGAATTTGGTGTCCAGTACGAGAAATTGTTTGAGCGCCTCGAACACATTTCATCGCTCCTTGGAACCCTGGATCCTATCGGCGAGGAGCATAGCCTGGCCATACACGTAGGCAAGCAAAAAACACAAGCAATACTCCCATCCCACCATGACCCCCAATGCTTACAGCTAGTTGAACAGGCCCACTTCCCAGAAAGATCATTCAACAATCATCAATCAGCAATCATCACAAGGCCGTACGCAATCAGAAGATCCAAACAGATTCATCCAGCAAGAGAAAACTATTGGTTCTCAAAACATCACTTCGCAATCACCACTCTACCACAGACATGGTAGGTGAAAGAAAGCACAGTCACATCCGGCTAGGGTGGTGGCAAACATCCTTAAATATGCTTTTCACTAATCATGCCACAGATTAGCTCATGAGAGGTGTCCTAGAATGGACAGCACAACATATGACCAACTTTATAAAACGATGCAAGAGAACCATTTACTGGAAATTTAGAGATGGCGTGGATGAAGGTAGGGAAAGCATAAGGTCGAAGGGGGAAAGAGAATGGAGGGAGAGAGAGAGAGAAAGAAGGAGAGGGAGGGAAAAGAAATAGCACAGCACGACGAGAGCGGGAGGGGAGGAAGGGGAGAAGTGGGAGAAAGGGGAGAAAGGGGAGAAGGGGGAGAAGAGCGAGATCTAGAGATGGCTGAGTGAGCGAATCACCTCCGGTTGCGAAGCAGGTTCGACGATTCCCTCATCCGAGAGATGCATATGAAGCATTTCCTCAAAACTGACAGCAGTGTCCATTATTGCACTACAAGATCCTCCTCTCACCGAGCAGAAAAACGATAATCGGGGTAAACTCGACCGAAATCCCGAGAGGAATCAGGGAGCAGGAAACGACTAGAGTAGCCGAAGCGGTTATGGAAACCCTCGGAAGCGACACGCTAAACAAGGCCGTCACGAAACGGTGGCAGCTGCGGAGACTGATGCGGGACGCTTAATCGCCATATCAGCAGCGAGAGTGAGTAGTGAACGAACCGGTAATGTCGAGAGCGACTATACTCGCGAGCTTTTCATGACCGAACAACGAGAAAGTATAGGCGTCCTCGACAGTCCGGTAGAGGAGGATTGGCACGAAGCTAATTATTCCAATAAATAGTGTATTAGACTCAGCGGACTCTCCCGACAACTTCATGTAGTACCAGAACGTTCCAGGCCCTAAGGACCGCCAATTACCCACAAATACGTGACAGTTCATGGAATAAAATGTTCGCGGTACCTACCGACTCTTGACCACTGCAAACCCGTATGGTTTGTTAACCTGGGCTACTATAGGTACTCGGAATGTGGACCAGATTCATATGTCGGTATTTAATCTTAGTTCAAGGATTCACTCAGCTACTTAAAAACAACCCATCAAATTAGGCCTATTATCAAAGATGCCATGGGTCAAGCACTCGCTGTCTTATGCATGTGTGTGTGTGTGTGTGTGTGTGTGTGTCCCACCCCTATCCCATTGGGGGCTGCATACTGCCGAAGAGGGTCAGGGGGAAACCCCTGACCCTCAAGGTCAGGTGCCCCCCAATACCTCCCTCATCGCCGTATAACCAGTGGTTTAGTAAATGAGGGGACACACCTCCACTAACACATACAACACTTCACATGCGACAAACATAACTTACCCAACAGTGTGATACCCATACCAGGGGCAGGGACATAAATTCTCGAAAAATAGAAGAAAATAACATAACATGAGCTCAGCAGAGGTTGCACATACCTTGAGTAAATGCTTGGTGGTAATTGGACAGCATTGTGGACTCTGGAATAGATGAGGTTGGTCAAGGACTCTAAACGCTTTCCCTATGCAATTTGCCTTAAGGAATCCATTCTCAACCATAGCGTCAATTAATATTTTAATGTCCTTAGCTGCATCAATAGGGCTGTTTGTGAGAAGCATGATCATTGCGGCTTGTGATACAATCACGTTGATTGACAGTCTTGCTGGCCTGTTCGACTCAAACTTGACATATTTACTTGGTTTGAACGGCAAAGATTTAGTCTTGTCATGCTTCGTGGTCACGAATTGTCCATTTGAATCAGGGATGACTTGGATGTCCAAGTGCAAAAATTAGGCTAAGGTTCCATAGACCATATTCTCGGATCCAGGTGAGAAAGATTGAGTTTGGTCCTTGATTTCAATAATATGCAACGGGTAAATCCAGAATGGGTTGCTTGGAATTCATGGTTGGTCAGGATCCAAAAACCTGCGAATAGCGGGATTGTTGATAACGTGAAGGTCATCAATGTATCTAAAAGATAGTTTGAATAAAGCCGCAAGATCATAAGCACCCAGTTTGCAGAGTCTCAACACAAACTCATACTCGTATTTGAAAAATTAGATATTACACCAAATAGGAGAGCAGGGGAGTCCCATTGGGATTCCTTTTACCTGCCTCCATACCGAGCAACCAAAACTAGTGTAGCATCTTGCTAGGGTCCATCGAGATAGTTCAATAATCATGTCAGCATCCATCGAGACGGAATTCTTGGTCATTGGGGACAGAGTTTTGGAGAGATTGCATCTTACCTTCCCATTCCTCATGTAAACACATCTGACAAAAGTAAATCCTTCAGAGCTTTTTAATTCCCGACAGGCCATTTTAACGAAGAAGGAAATGGCATTTAGCAAGCCATCGTCGGAGTTGTTAATGGGGATATTCTCAAAGCACTTTGTGATGTCTGCAGAGAATACAAAGTATACCTGATCAGGAAGGTTGTAACAGAATCCTGAACACAGTCAATAACCCACCACAACGTGGTGTCAATCCCATGGAGCGTGCTGACTGACTTAACCATCTTGTGACAGTGTCGTAGGACACCGTCTTTGATAGTCCTCAAAACAGTGTCAAATAGCGTAGCCGGGCTAGTAAGGAAAGAGTCAGAAGCATTCGTGAGCCATCTGAAGGACATCTTGTGTCGTTTGTAGATAGCCATAATGTAGGGGAGATTCGTAGACTCCAATCTAACCATAGGGCCTGCAGTCCTCAAAGAAGACATTGCATCTTGGATTACCTCTTCCGGTTTTACATTGGGGAACTCAAAATCCGGACTCGACAACCTCTCAAGTGCTAACGCTCTGATAAGATGCTTGCAAACGAAAAATGGAGTATTTGCAGCTTTATCCGTCCCAACAAGATAAAGATGTTCATACTGAAACTGTACACAACTCTTGATTTGGGTAGACGCAGATCTATTACAGCCCACGACCAACGATTGTCGTATTTCATCATTAAGTAAGTTCTTTACGATAGTCGTCATGTGGTTGACTAATGGGGCTGGGATGAAATCCTTCTGCTTAATTATGGTAATAGTAGCGTTCCAAGCATTCATCAGTGCCTCAAGAGCCTGAGACTTAGTTGCAGATCTCACAGGGATGTGGTTGAGACCTTTCGCAAGGGTCCTTTGAAGGTCCATGTTCCCTGCAATTTTCGCGTCCATCGTCAGAACGTGTTTGGATGGCAATTGACATGGCTGAGACATGTCCCGGGTTTCTTCACACAGGAAGTGACTGAACTTCTTAACCTTGTTACACGGGCAGAGAGGTTCTTTGGTCATAGACTCATACCAATCCACTAGGTTGAAATGTTTGAAAGTGGAGGCTGGTTTGTAGACATGACGTGCAATCGGGTCATCATACGTCCATCCGAAGATGATAGTGAGAAAGGTGGCTAAGATGGAAGCATTGACGAAGCGGGTAAGAACGGACTTGAAGATTTTTGCGAATCCAATACCATCCATGATTCTTCCAACGTAATGGATATGTACGAACTTCGTTGAAGCTCTCAGCTCATCATGCAACACCCTCCACCTCATTCTTCTAGAGGGCCCTTGTTCCAAGCAACCTCTGCGTACCTGCACAGATTCATAGATAGTCAATCTTGAGAAACGACCCCATCAGTTGATGAAGATCGCACGTTGGGTGCTCCGCTGATTCTTGCTGTTACCGCCGACGAGCTGAGTTGGTAAACCGACCCTCCTACCGCCAACCGTTGTAACAGCCGACTGGGGAGGGGAAGCATCATCAACAGGTAGGATAGGGGGAGGGGGAGGGGTGGAGCTTACAAACTTATCCATGGTACCCTGATCATCGCCTCTGGGTTTCTTGGACCCGGAGGATGACGTTGCTTCCAAGGACCTACCCCTTTTCTTAACGTACTTGCTCATGAGAAGCAGTTTGGCGCACTCCTTGAGTGCTTTCCGATCCACACCACTCACACCATTAAGGACAGATTCAATCGTCACAGACGGATTCGCAATGATCCTTTTCGCCAAAAGCATTATCACCTCCCTGACACATCCAAAAGAAATGGACGTGAGCATCAAGGGTTTCCAACAGGTGGAAAGACACTTAATCAACGACGACACTTTCGCTCTGGGGGTCGGGGCGTCCGGGTAGAGAATATCCAAGTGATACAAGAGGAACCAGATCAGATGATCAAACCATGCGGGGCCGGTACCACAATCGGCGTTACCTTCGTACATAGTACATTTCAAGCATCGTACTGATCCTAGGGAAGATCAATGGATTTCAAGGGAGGAACTTGTCAAGACAGCTCCTCAGATCGTGGCGGATTATGAAAAGAAACTGAAGGGGAAGACACCAGCATGAAGCATCTCAGCGGACTTTCGAAGCTAAGGGGGATGGAACGTGGGGAACGAGCCCTCGAGGGGATCGATCAGACATCACATGTTCTGAGCTAAGGCCTCAGCAAGCCGAGTGCCCGTCCTAAGTGAAGGCAGGCCTGAATATTCGTTGAAGGCCAAATTTCGACATTTCCATATGTGGGTATTCAGGCTTTCGCAGCACGCCAGTTGGTTGGGTAGACGCGTGAGCATCACTAAGTTGTGTCGTACAGTTGGCCCAAGCCTTGACAGTTGCGCCTGGGCACATACACACAAAGCAGGGCCGATACATTGGAAAAGCATTACTGCCGACGCACCTACCTCAAAGCCCTGCACAGATGCAACAAACAGCCCAAGTCCGGAGACTAAGGTCGTGCCCAACTGAAAAGGGCCCAGGCCCTCAACTGTAGTCCCGGGCCTGGGCGCAGGGTCTGAGGCCCAACCGGAAGCTACTGGAAGCTTCCAGCCAGGCCACACGCAGCATCCAGGAGGCTGCCACTTCCATAAGAGAAGTGAGGCAGCCCAGGCCAGGCATTCTGGCCAGTGCAGGCAATGCAGAAGTGCTGCTGCACTACCTCTCGATGTTGCGCTGCGGCCAAGGGCGCTGACGGGGCACATAGCGTTGAAGTGGGGCTCTGAAGGGCAGCGGGGCGCAAGCGGCCATAGCCGGGCTGCTGGGCGCCAGGGGGTAATGCAGGCGATCTGGTGGTCTTCAGGGAAGCAGGCGAGTGTGGAGTAATCAAGGTCTGCCTGAGGGTGACGAGATACATACTTGGTGCATGAAGAGAGGTCGGCTATGGTATTGACAGTAATGTACATTGGTCTTTGAGAGTCGAAGTGAGCCTGTTGAGTGAACCAGCTGAAGGTAGGATAGTCGGGTAGAGCAAGTTGGGCGTTGGGCGCCAGACAGAGTGGAGCGACTTTGGATAATGTGTTGGTGTGGCCTTCGGGCTTGAACATTGGCTCATTAGTTCATTGTATTGCTCTACATGGATGGTTTCTTGGTGGATTTGTACTCTCTACTTAAATACGACTACCTTGACATCTGTGTGATTTCGCAACATGGTTTTCTGTATATCGCTCACACTCATATTCCTTGCATGTCACTCCAAGAGACCATTCCACCGTGCCCATATCTTTTAGGGACATTTTGACATATATCTCAACTTATGGGGGTATTTGGAAAATTATCCCCCCCCCCAAAAAAAAAAAATTGGGAGACTATCTGTGTGTGTGTGTGTGTGTGTGTGTGTGTGTGTGTGTGTGTGTGTGTGTGTGTGTGTGTGTGTGTGTGTG
>BFEA01000916.1:21882-32719 GCA_003427395.1 Chara braunii | reverse complement strand
GTGTGTGTGTGTGTGTGTGTGTGTGTGTGTGTGTGTGTGTGTGTGTCCTTCCCTGTTCCCTCGTGATGGAGGTCCAGTTGGGATAGGTCTCTCTTTTTTTTCATTTAGGATTAAGGACCTACCCCACCCGGGGTAGGTCCTCCATCCGAACCAAGCCAATTTTTTGGCTATCACACACACATATGTGCGTTGGCGTTCAAAAAAATACAGTCTGACAATCGCGAGTGTTGGTAGGAGTGTGGGTGGGCTATATTTTAAATTTCTGTATTTTTTCTTTAAAAAAACGGTGTTGTGGTTTTATATTATCTTCTTTTTAGTTTTCTTTATTTTTTAAGGGTTGTTTTCTATTATTTATTTTAGTTAGTTCTTATTTTTATTTTTATCTTTTAAGGTTTTTAACTATTCTTTGTTTTTTTTTTTTGTTTTTTTTTTATTATTATCTTTTTATATATATATATTTTATATTTATATTTTTGATTTTTGATTTTTGATTTTTTATTTTTGATTTTTTATTTTAATAATTTTTTTGTTATAGTTTGTTATCTAGACTTAGCTAACGTATTAAATAAGGACATCATTGTTTTAAGGAAGTCATTATATATATCAAAAAATGTTTTTTTTTTAAAAGAAGGTTAATGTTTTATCTAAGCGGTTCTAATGTTATATGTGTATGTGTGTGTGCGAGTGTGTGTGTGTGTGTGTGTGTGTGTGTGTGTGTGTGTGTGTGTGTGTCCCTCCCCGTCCCCTCGTGATGGAGGTCCGGGTGGGGTAGGTCTTTCTTTATATATAAAGAGGATTTAGGACCTACCCCATCCGGGGTAGGAACCTTAAGACCAGTTTCTGAGAGGGTTTGTTGTGTGAGTTCTCCACAGTGGGTTTTAACGACCTTGATTAGCGCCTTGAGGATAGCAGCTGCTAAGTCGGCCAGGGGGGAGGAGATGACATCTGCTGCGTTAGTCAGCCATCGGAAGGAGTTTTTGTGTTTCTTGTATGTGGCAAAGAGATAGGGTAGTGTTCTTTTACCGATCGGGAGGTCTGGGGATGCGGCAGTAAGTTGTTCTCCTTAGTAGGCAAGTAGTTCATTGGCAAAGGCGTCGCAAGGTTCGAAGTCTGGACTCGAGAGTCTTTTCAGTGCTAGGAATCTGATTAAGTTTATGCATGTGATGACGGGTGTGTTGGGTGCTTTGTCAACCCCGAATATGTAAAAGTGCTTGGTTAGGAATTCAATTTCGTGTTTAACGGCGTAGCTGTGTAGGTTGATTTCTCTATGTGGTTGGCAATCAACAGCGGCAAGTTTGACAATTTTAGTGAATTTTGCAAAGGCTTCTTTTTTATGGTTGTCAGAGAACGGGAAGCCATGTTTTTCCAGCGTGTCTGTGAAGTTTTCCCATACTTGGTTGGTTGCTACAGTGATGTTTTTTTTCTTCGGTGTTACCGGGGGAATGTGGTTTAGACCGTTGCGGATGCTTGTTTGGAGCTCCTTGTTGGTAATTATGCAAGGGTCCAGTGTGATGACGTGTGCTTCTTCTTCTTGTGGCAGGAGGTTAAGAGGGAGTTCATTACTAAATTTTACGAATCGTTGCTGTTGGCAGAAGCATCTGTTATGCAGCGTGTTTAGCCATTCGCCGAGTTCAAAGTCTCGGAAGAAGGAAGCTGGTTTATATAGTGCTTTAGCTATGTGGTCATTGTAGGTCCATGAGGACGTGCATGTGTCCAAGAGAGAGACGACATTGGGGTTGTGTTTTTCTAGGATTCTCTCGAAGATTTTTTTGAATTTCAGTCTGTCCATTAATCGATTTGGGTAGTGGCAGGGTATTATGATTTTATTATTATGTCTGCTGGTTTTCCAACCAAGTCTTCCATCCTCCATTATCTGTAGCCGGGGGCCCTGCACAGAGAGAAAAAAAGAGAGACAATCAGCAGCCATGTAGCAGTGTGCTTAGTATGCAGATTTCGGGTTTTGAGTGTCGGTGTATAAGGTAGGGGTGGTGGTGGGGAAGGGGAAGGGGGGTGAGATTGGAGTTGCGCCCATGGGTATTCTTATTGGGGAGTTATAGGTTTGCAGATAGTACAGACAGGGTTGTGGTTGGAAGGCAATGTGCGGGTCAGGGGACAAGTGGTCAGAGTCTGGGCAGATGTGGGAGCAGAGCTTGGTTAGGGGGTTGGTGGGCTGCAGGAATTGTGTGGCGTTGGGTTAAGGGGGCAGGGGCATGCCATGTCATGTGGAGTGATGGATAAGCTTCAGAAGAGCAGTAATTATTAGTGATAAGGCTTATTTATCAACCAATTGGGGGAACCAATTTATAACTACCAGATGATCCAGTTACTGGGTCAAATCTATCTGCAGGGCAGTTACCATAATCGGGTGCATGGTTACCAATCGGTTGTTATGTGCCGCCGAAACCTAGAACTAGGCTACCTCAGGAGTAAGTTGGCAATTATGGCTCATAGGTGAATACACTATGGTGAGGGAGTTTAAGGGCATTCCGAGTTGTCTTATGGCTAACGGTAGTTTGCAATATAGTGGGGAACCAATCAAGCAGGGTGTCTAGTAGTCAGGGGACGAGGGGTTTGGCTACTTCTAACTGCAGGGTAGTCGGCCAGTCCCATCAAAGTAATGGCCTATGAAATGCTCAGTGCAAAAACTTAGCTAGGCGGTGCTAAATCAAGACTTATCACTGAGAGGTCAGCACATCTATAGTCTTTATCGTAGCTATTAGTGGGTTGAGTTCCATATTACATGTCAGAGCTATCATGGATCATACTGGAGACGTGGGAGCAGAGCAGTCCAAATACTTCTAGCTCCTTGTGATACTTGTAGTGCCAAATTGATAGTCCGGACTGAATCTGCGGCAGACTCTCTTCCAGGTTTCTTCTGAAGTTGGTGATTCGATGTCGAGATTTGTCTGATCACTGGAAGCACGCAGAAGGGAAGAGTCGGCACTGCTGGCACCGTAGTTGTGTCTCAGAGCTTTGATTGCCGAAGTCGATCGTAGCGGCGTATCTGGAGAAGGCGAACTGATGGTGATCGGTAGCTGCGGCCTTTCCCCTTCGCTAGCCTCATTGCTGCTGATCTGTATGATTTCTGGGTTTGCCTGTGCCGATTGCTGTCCAGGAATACTTCCGTCATCAAGTCTCTGCGGCCGCTGGTGGAGCAGTTGTTCAGTGGGTGGAAGCCATTGCGCGCGATCTGTGGTGAAATTGCTGCTTGGCAAGGTGCAGTAGCTGCAGTTGCAGGATTGCTGTGTAAAGTGGTTGGTGGCAAGGTTTGCGAGGGTGGCAGATGAGTTGTAGAGAGGTTTTGCCGCTATGTTTGGGCATAGAGGACGTCATGCATGTCTGCCTGTCGGAGATCATACTGCGGTTGGTTGCGTTTTGCGCGCTTTGACCTCTGCTTGCTGTTTTGCAATGGTTGCAGTCTGCTTGTCTTGTTGCCTCTTCGGGTATTGCTTCTTTGCGTGGTAGGCAGTGGATTCATGGCGATGCTCAACAGTTGCTCTCTACGTCTTGCAAGTCTGTCTGCTTCTGTCGTGCAGTAGGTTGCGGCTGGGCCGAGTATGGTGGTGTGGCTGATGGGTATGTGAGTTGCGGGTGTGGGGGTTTGGTTAGGTATGTAGCAAGTGTCTGTGCTGGCGGTTCTTTGTATGTCGAAGAAGGGGTTTGGATGGCTAGTGTCGGGGGCAGTGGGGGTGGTGTGTTTGGCGGCATGCTGTGCTGCAGCAAGGGTGAAGGCATTGATTTGCAGGTGGGAGGTTGTACAAGCAGGGATGGTCTGGTGGCTTGGCGAGGCGAGGGTGGGGGATGGTTGTGTGCCAGTTTGCAGGTTTGGTCGTGTTGCGGGCTGGTTGCTGTGTGTGGCGGTTGCAGAGGCGTGCTGTGAGGAACTGCTGTTTTGGAGCGTGTGTTCTGCGTGTTGTATGTGTGCGTTATGCATGCCTTCTTCCAGTTGCTTGTCATGGCTGAATGTCGATCAACAGGTGTTGGTTGCCGTAGCGTGTCAGGTGTAGTGTTGGTGGGAGCAGTGTGTGGTCTGGAGGTAGGGGTGGGTGTGGCAAAGCAGTGTATCGGTGTGCCTATAGCAGCGGTGCTTGGTGTGCGTGATCGAAATTGTTGTGAGGGTGTGTGTGCAGCGGGTGGGCTAGTGGCGGGAGTATCCAGTCGCATTTGTCGACATTTGCAGAGCGAGTTGTCTTCGTAGTCAACTATGTTGCTCTTCTGCTGTTCGTTTGCGTAAGTAAACCCTCTGCATTGGGGAAGAGCGCCGCAGTGAACTTGTGCACGAAGGGGACGTCCTTGAAATTTTTGAAGTTGAGGATCTCTTCCACGGTGATGGTCCTGCTCTGTATGATGAGGTGGACGATCTTCATCATGTACTCCCTCATGAAGAGGAACGTGATCTGCGCCAGGATTGGTTTTCTCTAAGATGTGCGTAGCAGGGCTTGGAACTCGAGCATTCTAATCTTGTTAGAGGGCGCTTGCGGGTCCAGCTTGTCAAGGTTGTCGATGACGTACCAGAGCATGTGATCTAGTCATGTGAAGTTGACTTCAGAGCCTGTGCATGCACAATTGAGGATTGGTCTCCCGACATTCCACAACTTCTTGAGTTCTAGCAGATCTGCAAGGAATCTGGGATCCCTTTCTGGTGCAGTAGTGGCTTCTTTGGACATTTACCTTTCTCCAATTTGGAGAGCGGTGGGAGGTCTGCATCGAAGCCGGCCCTTCCTGTAGGGAAGTGGATGGTGTCGTCCCTAGCCGCAGTTCGACAGTTCTCTATATCTGCACTGCTAAGCCCTGTGAGCGCCATGTAAGCATCAACGCTGATTGGTGCAGTGTAGTTGAACGTGTTTAGTTTCGATAGTCTATTATGCACGCGTTGAACAACCTTTTCAGTCCACGTGCTGGATGCAAGGGGCAGAGAGATGGTTAACAACAGACACTATTTACAGGTCACTTTCATCCGCTTCAGGTCCCTACCTGAAACTCCTGAAATGACCTGAAATGGCTGAAACTTCTGAGAGGGGTTTCAGGTACCCCCATCCAAATGGTTGGATAGGGATACCCGAAACCCCTTTCAGAAGCTTCAGCCACTTCAGCGGTTTCAGGTCCCCACCTGAAATTTCTGAAATGACATTTGGATGAGGAGTACCTAAAACCCCTTTCAGAAGATTCAGGCACTTCAGCGGTTTCAGGTCCCTACCTGAAATTCCTTAAATGACCTGAAGTGGCTGAAGTTTCTGAAAGGGGTTTCAGGTACCCCCATCCAACCATTTGGATGGGGGTACCTGAAACCCGTGTCAGAAGCTTCAGCCACTTCAGCGGTTTCAGGTCCCCACCTGAAATTCCGGAAATGACCTGAAGTGGCTGAAAAAACAGGCAGAAAAAAAAAAAAAAAAAAACATAAAACTTGTCCTCCAAACCACCCGAAACTTCTTAAATGACATGAAGTGTCTTCAGGCCATTTCAGCGGTTTCAGACCACTTCAGAACCTTTCATTCTGAAATTTCAGGTGGTCGTTAACCACGAGTGAAGGAGCAGGAAAGGGTTGTTCTTGCCGAACTTGTGGGTGGTGTCTCTAGCCACAGTGGAGATGTCGAAGTGTGCGTTGTCCCTTCTCAAGGCCTCCTTCTTTTGAAGTATTCAAGTTCCGCAGGTGTCGGCACGATGCTGTTGATGTACGTATCAGGAAAGGTTTCCGTTCTCTGATTAGTAGAAATTTGTCCTGCGTTGTCGAGATGTGAAGTGTCATAGCAGTGTAGCTTGAGGATAACTTTCTCTGCTTTGGCGACGATGAGGTTCAACTCCCTGTTCTCGATGGCTGACTTCTTGCAGACATCTACGATGTTGGCGGCAAGCTCCTTGATCTTGTCGGCGAGTTTGTGGGGTTTGGTCTGCATTACTGCGACCATGGTAGCCCAGTCACTGAATGACAAGTTCTCTATTAGGAAAGGAACTTGTCCGTTAGTAGCCTCGTGCACGTGCAATAGGACGTCTGCAGGAATAACCAACATGGTTATCTGGGAGTGTACAATGGGTGGTATAAGAGTAGAGAATGGCCTAATGGCGGAGACCAATTCTGGATGCCAACCCATAAGGATACTGTCCTGGTCCTGCACAGCGTAAGATGCGCGTACGGAGTTCGCGTACTGATGTTTCGATTATTTTTTTATAAGACAAAAAAAGGGGGGCGTTTTTTTTAACCAAACAGAAGAGCTGTGACTATTAGGCATGCTCAGAGGGTGGGTGGATTGCTTGGTTAGATCAGAGAGAGGGAGCGTGTGAGAGCAAATAGCTACACCGTGTTCTTGTCTTGGGGCTAGGTCGGGTTGCAATGGTTAGTGTGGGCGACCGAGCTGTAGTAAGCAGTATGTCATGGTAATTAAAGTTTTGATAGGAGAAAAGTTGAGTTGGTTTTAAATTGTTGTGCTGCAAGGTTGCAGATGTAGAAGGGAGGGGGGGGTGTAGGGATTTTTTTAACTCTCGGTTGTTAGGTTGGTATTTTTAATTTTTATTTTAATTTTAATTTTTATTGTGTATTATTTAATGATTTTTTGTTGACCGGGAGTAGTTATCTTTTATACATCGGTTTTTATTTTTACGTGTGGAATTGTGTATTGCGTTCGACTTTCAGTCAGAATGGGGTTTATCTGTACCAGACTCATATACTCTTGTTATTTTACTATTCTAAGGAATTTGGTTTTTTAGAGAGTTTGATAAACTATTGTTATTTCATATTTTATTATTGTTTTATATGTATGGTAGAGTTGTTTATAATTGGTTTGGTGATTAAATTATTTGAATATTTTGGGAGGGAGTGTGGGTAGGAGGTGTTTGTTTGGTTATTTCTTTCATATATGCAAGATTTATGTGAGAGGGCGTGGGGTGTTAGTTCAGTTCTTGTTAGTTAAAGAAATGAACTTTTAGTTTCTCTTGGTTGTGGATTAGTGCTACTAGGACCATATTATCGTGTTCGGGAATTGGATGAGTTTATGGGTAGGATGCTAAGTAAGCGGGTGAGATTGGGGCCGTCCGTGATGTGTGCTGAGTAGTGGAGCAGGAGATCGTTATTTCGATTGTATTATATCCCGCGTTTTGTTTTCTAAAGAATATTATGGCTTTATCGTTTGTCTATTATTATTTTGATTATAAGTATATGTGTTTATATAGGTTTGGTCATTACGCTGGTTATTCTTTATTAATTGTAAAAAACATATTCAGGTTGTGGTGGGGGAGCAATGTGTTGTTAGCGAGCTTGCTATAGGGTTTTTTCTTATATTCGATACCCCATACTTTTTTATCTTGTTTTATTTTTTGGTATGTGTTGTTTTCTTGTATTTATTATGTATATATTTTTTGTTTTTTTGCTTTTTTTTTTTATACACGAATACACGGCTTCTCTTTTTCAATAATGCCGAGAAACGGGCCCGACGTCCCACACAAAGCTTTAACAGCCGCAGACTTGCTCCCTGCTACTCCAGTCAGGTGCAAGTCCAACCTGCAGAAACAGAACGAAATGCAACCATTCAACCAGCTACGTAAACAAAGTTAAAAACAACGAAATGCTAGCCTTCCATAAACCTACTGCCTGCAAGACCAACAGATCCAACAAAGCAAATCAAAGTAAACAGCCTAGTAACATAACCTATTTTCTATTAGGTTACCAAGTTCGTCATTCGGAACAGACACTATTTCTTATTTTTCATGGTTCGAAACAAACACTATTTCTATACTTAAACTGAATCACAGGAGATATTAGATACAACACCATTTCTACAATCATTCAAAACGATAATCCTATTGTCTCCAAGAATTAAAACAACGGCAAACGTAGAAGAAGCTACAATTTCGCCAACAAAACAATAACAAACAACTATTTTTATCCATAACTGAAAACAACCTGGAAAACCCTAGTAAACATAGTTCCTATTATCCACAAGAAGCACAGGAGCCAACCAACGTAGAAAAACCCCCACGTTCATCACAATTACTAGGAGAACACAATTCCTATTATCTACAAGGAATAGAAACAGCAACAAACGTAGAAGAAGCTATAGTTTCACCAAAGAACACTAACAAGTGACTATTTCTATCATCAATTGAAAACAAAATTACAGAAGGCAGCAGTGACTCACGCAACCTAGGAAATCCTAAGAACATGGTTCATATTCACAGGAGATAGCGGTCGCTAGAAATAACAATTAAACAACAATTGTTTAAGGTGGAGATATCGGGCTTAATATTAAGCGGACTTGATATTGAGCGGGAGTTCTTGAACTCTCTCGACGAATCTGACCTTCCACCTCACAAACTGCGCTTAAAAATTGGTGCGCCTGTGATGCTTTTGCGAAATTTGTCACTGAAACAAAGATTTTGCAACGGTACAAGGTTGATTCTGAAGAAGATCGTTAATGATGATTTGTTGGAAGTGACAATAATGCACACGAGTAAAACAACACTGATCCCCAAGATTAATCTGACCAGCGATGGTGAGACAACTTGGTTCAAATGGTTTAGGAGGCAATTTTCAATCCGTCTTGCTTTTGCAGTAACGATTAACAAGTCGCAAGGAAAAACTGTATCATATGTCGGGGTTTGACTATGAAACCGGTCTTTGTGCATTGCCAACTGTACGTTGCTTTGTCGCATGTTGGTCATCCAAACAACATCCGTGTTGTGTTGCCTGATAATTTTTTTTAATGAAGAATATTATATATCATGAACTTTTGGGATGAGTCCTTCTTTTATTTTTTATCGAGGCTTGGCATTCCAAATAATTCTGTCATATTTTTTCTTTGCAGGCGACTCCCGAATCCCGCATAAGTACGACACTCGTGCTAAGAGGAAAGCAATGAGAAACAACAATACCACTCAATATGATACGAATGTTACGTCAAAAGTTGGAGCTGAACATTCGGAGAGGTCGAAGAAAAGTAGAAATGATGAGAGGTCGGTGAATCTTGGAAGTGAACATCCTCGGGACGATCATTATGTTCTTGGTGAGGTTGAATGTCGATGTTCGCAAGCGAATACCCTTAATGATGCTGAGAACATGGTTGTGGAGGGGGGTGGTGACGATTGTCGTGTTGATGGGGATGGTTCGCAAAGAGGTCAGTCGGGTAGGCCTATTAACCTTATATTTATCGATGATGAGGATGGTAACGTTACGGACGATTCGAAAGAAGACTGTTGAATCTACATTCAAGAGGAGAAAGAGTTGTGGTGCGAAAACTAATCTTTTGGATTCCCCCGAAGTGTTGGAGTCTACCTTGGCTAATAATCAGGTGGGACGACAACCTGTTGTTGATGAAACAGGGACTCAGATTATCCTGATGATGCACTTTCATCGCTTCCGTTTTGTGCACCGCTCGCTGGATGTGCACGTGTTCATGATTCGAGTTCACAATCTCAACGCAGTGGACGCGAAAGAGATGTTTGCGCCACATCACAACCACAAAATCCTCTGGGGGTTATTGTGGTGCCCGATGATAACGATGCACCCACAATCCGCACTCCGAATCCGCGCGCTTACCTTGCTACATGGTTTGACAATGCGAAGAAGGTTGGCATCCAAAATGTCTTGACTGAGGTGCTTTTTGAAATGTTTGTCAAAAGTGCCACAGTCGTAAAAGATGGACGAATATGGGACAACTTCCTGGATTGGAAAAAAAACAAACTCACTGATATACGGTTGGAACGACAATTCCATCTGCCCTCAAATCTGTTGAATGTTTCAGATTTGGAGGCTTCTTCCATATTGCAATCACTTTTGACCGATGAGTTTGTGACTCTCTCTAATGAGGAGATTATTAGGATGACATTAGATTTGCCACATTGTTCGACATAAGGGACTATTCCCCAACCCTTTCATAGATATGCACGGATACAACAACTTCTCAAAAGGATTCCTCCCGTGGTTGCTTCTTCCACTCCTCATTCCGCTCCGGTCCGTAAACCCCCCCTTCAAGCAGCATCTCCTCTCAATTTTCAACATCTTGCGGATTATGCTTCACCCTCCAATATGTCAACGTCGATTGTCACTACTTCTGTTGTTGTTTCTGCTTTGTCGGTCGCTACAGCTACCCCGTCTCCTGTCAGTTGTGTTGTGCTCGCTTATACGCCATCAAGAGACCATCTGCATGTCCATACAGGACCATTGGAACAACCAAGTTCTTCTAATTTTAACATTACCATGTATGACTTTGTTGAATCTATTGGTCCGAAAAAAACACTTGCTCACCTGTCGTATCTTGACAGTTCTCACAGGGTGCAAGATATTGTGGAAGCAGCAGTGGAATTGAATACGAGTATGAACACTTGGAGATGTGTGGATGCTGCAATTCATCTCGATCACAATCGACAAAGACAGGCTCGATTCAAAACTTCCGAGGAGTATCGTCGTAAAGTGTTGCAACGAGTTTTTGTTTGTGAGTTGTTGCAAGAGTGTCGTTTCTTGTGAATGAAGTTGATTGGTCTTATAAGAGAGATAGGAAGACAAATATGTTGATTGGTCAGTTGTTCAGGGGTTGCCCTAATGAGAAATCTTTAGATGATCGTCTTAGGTTTCAGTTACGTAATTGCCCCTACAAGAGAGATGGGAAGGGAAAAACAAATAAATAAGGGGGGAAAGAGAGAGAGAGAGAGAGAAAAAAAAAAAAATAATAATAATTTTGACGTAATATTATTCCGCTTTTTTAAGTCAATATTGATTCCACTACTCAAAATTTGTGCCTTGATCATACTGCTGTCACTTGCTTACTTAAATTAAACGAAAAATCTTCATATCAAACTTCTTTTCTTTTTATACTCGTGTTCGTTTTTTTTATTCTTTGTTCTTTCGTTG
>BFEA01000915.1:306969-317340 GCA_003427395.1 Chara braunii | reverse complement strand
CAATCTCTCTCTCTCTCTCACACACACACACACACACACACACACACACACACAAACAAACAAAAGAAACACGCACATGCAAACAGATACACATCATCAGAAACTTTTTGCTGCTTCCACACTACCATGAATTGCCGTCGCCAGAGTCAAAGCTGAGAGGACTGTTCACAAGAGAGAAACACATGGTCGGTGGATGGAAAAGGAACCTCATGCGTACCTTGTGACTGAGTCCTTGCTCTCCTCTCGGGCTTTCTGGGCAGCTTGTCGCCAGTTCCGCAGCAACCGCTCGTCCTCTTTCCAGAGTCCAGGAGCCTGCAGTGATCGAAACAGTCTTGTGTTATTGCTTTCCGAAAACGACGGAGGAAACCGATGATACTTTTGCAATTGCGACACAAATTGAGAAGAGACCAAAAGAAAATGTAAAATTCTCGAAGAAGTGTGGCGTAATGAGACAAAAGTTCTGTGCAATCCGCCTACATGGACTTGAACCAATGACTCTTGCCTTATGAAAGCAATACTCCAACCGAGTTAAGTAGGCAGTATTCTTTCTGATTAAAGCAATATTAATCAACTTTAAAAATCAATTCAACTTCAAAGATTTCTGTGTCCTCTTACGCACGGAGCACCCGCCAATGAAGGATTTCGTGCAACAGAATGAATCAAAGAACTAAACACGTTTCCAATACCTACAGCGGCTCCAGCTAATTCGATTGTTGCACAGCCCGCTCCAATTAATTTTGCACGCAATCATAGGTTCGAATCCTGTCAGTCCCAATCGCAACGAGCTCACATGATAAAAATCATCCCCCGCTTACTGAATCCCTTGGGGCACAGTTTGTTGTAATCAGCCTACTCAGAATCACCATCCTCGCCATTCTGATAGCTATCTTTGTCACCAGCATCATCACCCGTCGCACAAAATGCACCAGCCTCATTCTCACAATGATCCTCCATATGAGCATCCACCATAATCGTCACAGCAGTTCCTTGCAGAAAGTGAGATGTCCTTATCATCAACAGGATCATCACGGTGACCACCATCCTCGTTATCATCTCGCAGATTCACGCTCATCATCCTCACCATCAGCCACCGAGGTGCCTTATATTGATCCAAACATCCCCATAAGGAGACCGACCTTTTGCTACAGCTGCAATCTCATGGTTTTTGGATGTTCTTGTGCCAAAGCCAGGTGATGGCCCCAGTCTTGTTCACGATTTTTTATGTTCTCGAGCCCAAGCCGGGCAATGGCCTCGGTCTTGTTCATATAAGGGACCCTGGACCCGGTTCCACCAATAGACAGGAGCCGCCTGAGGAGATGCTACCCGAGGCTTCTCATATCACCACGGGTAGCTATCGAGACAGGCGTTTAAAAATTAAAAAAAAGAAAAGAAAAGAAAAGAAAAGAAAAGACATCGAGCCGAAGCCGGGTAATGGCCTCGGTCTTGTTCATATTAGGGACCCTGGACCCGGTTCCACCAATAGACAGGAGCCGCCTGAGGATATGCTACCCGGGCCTGCTCATACCACCACGGGTAGCTATCGAGACAGGCGTTTATAAAATTAAAAAAAGAAAAGAAAAGAAAAGAAAAGACATCCCCCTAATCATTAACAGAGTCGTCACAATCTCATCATCAGCAGCATCGGCGTCAGCATGATACTACTGGCACAATCACCAACATGGCTTCGATTCATTGACACATCCTCGCCCTCACAAGTATTATCGTCACTCTCTTCATCATCATCATCATTACCAGCAGCAGAACCTCCACAAACTTATCAAGAACGAGAGTGGTACGTTTACCCATTCTCAACATCTTCATCGTCGACATAACCTCATGATGATCAGACGAAGTCGACTGACCAAACGAGAAGCCAAAGAGGTAGTGGGAGAAGGATACAGAGAGATCCTTACCTTTGATGTCATCGTCACCAAGCCTGCTCCGAATATCATCCTCCAAGCTGGTAACAGCAATATCTTTAAGCCGCCTGCTCGGTTCATTCTCGTCCAGTTTCCCAACGCTCCCCTTCAGAGCCAACGTCGCAAATTTGTTGGAGCTGTTGAAGCCAGATTGTCTATCCTCTTCCCGGGAAAGATCAGACAAGTCCACCACCGGAGACAAACCTGTCCAGAAGTGTCCATCGACGCCCATACAGTCTCTGTCCAAGATTGGCGTGACGCTTTGACCAGGCGGTGCGTAACCTTGCTCTTCGGTCTCGCCGACGCTATCATGCCCATCTAGGTCGTGAGCATGGCCAGACCGGTTGCAGCTCCCCACGATGGTGGTCCCAGGGTGTTCCTTAACGGCACGTTTCACAGATTCCACCTGATCCAGACTTCGCTCTGCAATGACATCAGTGCCACATTCAGACCAACCACCTTTCCGATCAACAACGCTGTCCTTGAGGGGAGACGACGGACGAGACTGCTTCTGCTGCTGCTGCTGCCCCCAGGGGTACGCAAGACGACGATACTCGTCAGACTCCCCACCGTCCGCCCAGCCCTCTTCCCTGTCTTGCAAGCCGTTGTTTCTCTTCTTCGTGCTTGTCAAAACCAGATTCGCTTGTTCATTTTCCTCGTCTTCGTCGGCTTGCCCGCCGTCGTGGTCATCCTCGCTGTTGTCAGCATCACGGTGTGCAATCCCATGATCCTTTCCCATGATAACCACAGTGTCGTCATCAGACTCGATTCTGGCCTCGCGAAGATACTCGTCGACATGCATCGTCCACCCACTGGTGATGGCATCATCGACGAAATCATCATGCCCCGCAGAGCCGCCGAGAGCAGCATTGTCAACTGTCACCGACCTTGATTTCTCCGACATGCTATCTTCCGTACTAGGAGTCAGTAGACGTCCAAGTCGAAGAGCCGCCGACAGTGAAAGAGAGGCACGTGGAGATCCTAAGGACGATGAGATTTCCACCTCTCCGGTCTCCCCCATACAGTACGAGTCGGGACACGGCCGTTCTACTGACACGACGAACTCTGTTGAAGGCATTGCACGGGAAGAAGTCGTAACAGGTGGAAGGCAAACATCGGCATGACCACCTTCGTTGACTTCGACGACAGCAGCCTCGGTCGCCTGAGGAGGAACCGTCGCTGTATGCTGCTGCTGCTGCTGCTGCTGCTTCAGTGACTCTGACGCCTCCGCCGACGCCTCCATAGCCGCAGACGCGACACTACGAGTGCCACCACCTTCAGAATCGCTGCCGCCGTTCCCAACATGATGATGCAGCTTCCGCAGCGTCGATTGAGGCGTTTCCGACGACGGGGAAAGTACCCCAGCCGCATTCTTTCGCGCAGCACCGTTCTCTCGACGGGGGGCTGCATTCACCAAAACGGTCGACGAAACGGACGCGAACCCCTGATAGACAGCTTCCAGATCGTGTGTGCTCACTCGAGTGCCATTTGACTGAGACGTGGGAATCAGTGTCCTTCCCGAAGAGCATCGACAAACGGTGGGCCCAGACGAGGATTCGCCGTCCGAAGCCGGTGCTTTTGACGGCGATGACGCAGAGACACCTCCAGCAAGTTCGGTATCCCCTCGTTCATTTGCTATGTTGCAGTCCCTAAACGACAGTTGGGAGCTGCCCCCCTGCTGATCCGCAGTATATAAAACCACCGCGGAATCCACCGCTGCCGGAGAGGGTGCCGCCGACGTATCGCCTTCGCGAGAATGTGTCGCCTCCACATGCTCAGCCGGATGAACAGAAGAGATTTCTAATTCCGCTGCAAACTCTTGTGCTTCCCCACAGGACGAAAAAACCGCCTCAGCGGTTCTGCCGACGATGCCTGCGGGGGCAACTCCGTCAGAAGCAGAAGCACATTCTATTTTGCTATCAGCTGCAACCTTCGCAGAGGGGGTAAGGACTATCCCCTCTTGTTGCTCGCACATCGGCGTACCGTCGAGCGCCAATACAGCGCGTTCGCCCCGTGCAGTAGCTGCTCCAGCACCAGCAGTAGCCACCTCGAGGCAAGACAGAAGAGGACTGCAAGCAGTGGAAAAGGGCAACTTCGGTGTGGGTTGGTCGAAGGCGGCCACATCATGAGCATCGTGAAGAAACAAGAACGCAGAGGAAGGATCAGCGGCTAGAACATGCTCTTCTGAAGAAGGCACGATCGTGGACTTCAACTGATCAACAGCGACAGCTTCCATGTTCTCAGCAGAGACCGGAGGAGGAGAAGGGACCGGCGTGTCCTCCTCTGCACCCCCTTCAGCGTTGGCCCCAGCCGCCGAGCTCCTCGGAGCATGGCGACTTACCAGAGCACAAGAGTAATGGATATCCATAGGCTGGAGGACACCACTCAGCTGCACCATAGGCAAAGAAGACAGAGGAGGAGGAGAGGAGGCAGTATCACGAACAGGTTGATTGGCGACGGCGACATGGTCATGGCCACGAAAACAGGAGGTGTGCTCGACGTCCACCGCAGCTTCTGGCGCGATGTTCTCCTTGCCAGACAAGAAAGAAGAGGACGTCGTGGACAGCGCCGGAGAATCGAAAAGGGC
Source organism: Chara braunii (assembly GCA_003427395.1). NCBI lineage: Eukaryota > Viridiplantae > Streptophyta > Charophyceae > Charales > Characeae > Chara > Chara braunii. Next base: position 312,834 of record BFEA01000915.1, on the reverse strand, counting down.
ATTCAAATCACTAGCAGGCACACGTGCCTGCAGTTCATATCCGTTCCCAGAGTGGGCGACGTTGGCCGCAAGACGAGCACGTCCTGCTTCTCCTCCTCGCGGAACGACCGTGGCAAAATTAGTCGGAAGGTTCTCATCAGCAAAATTACACAATGTATCGTTCTCGTCCTTCGCCGACGACATTGAAGGCGTGCAAGGAGGCGACGGAAGCTTCTCCTCTCTCAATACACCTTGCTCCTGCTGCTCCTGCTGCTGAGGGTGCTGCGGCTGATGATCAACATTAAGACGACAGCGAATTTTACTACTGCAGGTTCTTTCGCCAGCGTACAAGGTCATCGGGGGCTTGTTGTCACTGGACGGGCGCTCCTCCTCTGGTGGCCTGTTCTCCTTCGCACTGGAGAAGGAGGAGGCAAGGCTGTGCTCGGGCTCGGGGCGCTGCCACTGTGGTGCTGAAGCATTCTTTGCCAAGGCCAGCGCGCGCGAGACGGACTTCTTCGCGGCCAGGGGTTTAGATGTAGAGAAGCATGGCGACACAGGAATGTTCAGCATGGGGTACCACGATTGCAACGTTCCTCTCTTGCACCCCACGCCCTCTGTCTCACAAAGTGCTGTCGACTTCTTCTCCTCAGAGTTCAGAAGTGAGACCAGGAGCCGCAAGGCGTGCTGGGAAGTCGGGCCCGCTTGGGCATTCAGAATAAGAGCTTCGGCCACATCCAAAAACCCCTCGGGATAAGCTTCTGGGTCGACCTCGTCGGCGGGGAACATGCCGCCGCTGCTCTTCTTCTCCGCCGATGCAGACTGCTGGAAATAGGATCTAATATCCTCTCCAATCACCGAAATAGGCGACCGTGCGTCGACACTATCGGGGCAGTGATTGAACTTAGAAACATCGGATAAGGACAACGACATGCCCTCGGCCGACAGCATTCCTGCTGCCTCCGGAGTGCATTCCTCCTCGTTACCCTCCCGGCATCGCTGCAAGGCTGCACACTCTCGTTCCATCGATGCGGACAAGTCCTTTGTCAACCTCTCTCGATCGAAATCGCGTAGGCACCCTTCGACCTCAGCTCGCCTCTCGTATCCTCCACCTAGCGCCCGACAGCGCGCTGTGTAGGTTGCTGATTCGGAGACAGCCGCGGGACAGCTCGGTGCTGGCCGGTCAGCTGCTGCAATTCGGCTCCGAGAGTGCGAGCGAGGCGGTGTGCCACCCTCGACGAAGACGTATTCATCCGCGCCACAGGGTGGAAAAGGAAGGGCCTGGAGAGGTGGCCTGTGAGGAGCACCCCAAGCGTCGGGAGTCGTCGGCAACAACTCAGTCTTCTTAAGGAGACTTGATGTCGATCCCGAAGGCGAAGAACCGTAACTGACATCCGGACGCACGTAGATGTCTCCGTAGCTGCTGCTGCTGCTGCTGCTGTTGTTGTTGTTGGTGTTCAACGAGGACAAGCCTCTCCGCGAATCGCATTTCCTAGGCCTACGGCTGTCAGGGTCAAGATTAATTGACATTGCCAGGAAGGGCAAGGGTGCCCCTGCTTCTGCCGCTGCTCTTGCTTCTTCCCGACGACAAGGAGAGCCAGCACAAACTCCATCCTCTTGCAGCTCGGCGGCTTTGCAGCCTCCGTCCTCTGACGCACCCACGGGGTGATAGGAAGAAATAGGCCCGCCCGGTTGGCGAACGTCATAGGAAAATAGTGGCTGCTCTGGCAGCAGCGAGGTCATCTCCGCCGCATCAGCTCCTTTGCAATCTCCAGATTCAACGCCAAACATCTTCTCTTCAACAGCAGGATGGGTATGACCGGAGCAAGGCCTCCTCTCCTCCCTGCTGGATCCCGCACCTGCTGGCCCGATCCCCTGCAATAGCAGCTCTCTCCCCACCTTCTTAAACAACTCCGGCACTTCTGCATCGAGTCCGCGTCCTGGGACAAATGCATTTTCGTCCGAGTACGGAGACCCCTGGGCAAGATCACTCAAGCCCAGTCTCTCCGAGAGCCTCGACGACACACCGTCCGCCATATCCGCAGGCAACTTCACGTCGGGCACGCACGGCAGCTCTGCCTCCGACTCCCCACCACCAGGTCGTGCTCTTTCCCCGACGGAGGCAGCATCGCCTCTGGTGAATGCCTGCAAGTCGACCACTCTCCCAAAGCGGCTCTTCAGCTTCGATGACCAGGGCGCCCGCCGGCTGGCGGACGATTCCACCATCTGTGGGCTGCGCTCCAACGGCGCGGAGCGCACGGAGACGGGCGACGCAGCGGACTCTCCTCCGCCATACAGCCCCGCATCTCCCGCTTCTCCATGACGGCCACCCGCCGAAAGCTCCCTCAGGACGCCAAGGTATTGATCCATGAGAGGAGCGGCAGGAGGCAAAGGCGACACCATGCCCGCGGAACGAGCGGTCTTCAGCTTCGATGTGAAGGACAAAGCAGGAGAGGGAGGAGGATTGCGCGGAAATGCATTCGAATCTCCAAACTCTCTCGCCAAAACGTAGTTACTGCACTGGCTGGCTTTCTGCTCAGACGTCGCCAGAGCTTCCGCGAGAGCAGTAATCATCCTCTGCAGGAAAACCCGGCTCCTCTTTTCCGATTGCACTTCCATCTCCAACACCTGCGGAACAACAAAAAGGAAGCAACCACACACGTTAGAAGACGCGCAGAAGAGACTACCGTAATAAACAGGCAGAGAAACAGCCAACTGACAACCGCACAGACACACGTTACAAAACGTAGCACGACTGTCCTTCGGGACATCCGTTAAAATTGGAACGATACAGAGAAGATTAGCATTGCCCCTGCGCAAGGATGACACGCATAAATCGAGAAATGGTCCAATTTTTTTGACGCATTAAAATAAAAAAATAAAAAAATAAAAAAACGTGGCACGACTGGTGTTACAAGACAATGGTGCGAGGTCACTGGAATGGGGACGCAGTCGTAGGCAAAATACAGCCGGGCGGAGAAAACTTACAGATATGAGAAAAAAAAACACTCGTAAAAATAAACGCAGAGCGACATGGACAAACACACAACGTAGACCGCCCCGACCGGTCCAACACCATGCAACAACGTGCTCTTCTTCTTTATTACAAGTCCATAATCTTGTTCCATCCATCTGATCCCGGGCGGAGAAAACTTACAGATATGATAAAAAAACACTTGTGAAAATAAAGGCAGAGCGACATGGACAAACACACAACGTAGACCGCCCGACCGGTCCAACACCATGCAACAACGTGCTCGTCTTCTTTATTATAAGTCAACAATCTTGTCCCATCCATCTGGTCCCGGGCGGAGAAAACTACAGATATGATTAAAACAAACTTGTGAAATAAAGGCAGAGCGACATGGACAAACACAACGTAGAAAAACGGCCGGTCCAACACCATGCAACAACGTGCTCGTCTTCTTTATTACAAGTCCATAATCTTGTTCCATCCATCTGGTCTCGTGCATGTTCTTACTCAGAGAGCTCTTCCTGTGTGTCTAGGGAATGGAATGTGTGAACCATCCATCTGGCGTCGTGCATGTTCTTACTGAGAGCTCTGCCTGCGTGTATAGGGAATGGGATGTGTGAACAATTCCGACACTTCGGCCGGGTGCGACACTCTGCTTTCCCGAATCGATCAACATTGATACGCGACAGACAATACACAGAGAAAGTGAGGCCCGATTAGTGCAACACCGTACTTGGTCGAATTCGGCCACATAGTACTGCCATGCAATTGCGATTGCGCAGAATTACAACAACAACAGAAGCAAAAAAGGGCTAGCCCACCCGCTCATAGTCACGGGCTGTCATTGTTTTGCAGTGCTTAGGGCGTCGCCGCACGGGACACGAAACGAAAAACGAAACGACAGCATCTTCCTGCAGAAAATGGCCAGGTTCATCGGTTTGCTATAAATAGTGACGAGTGTACTTAACCACCTTTCGTAGGCAGATGCACTCGTTTCGTTTTCGTTTCGTGTGCCGTACGGCGAGACCCTAGACCTAAAAGATTATATGTTCTTTTTAACTCAGAAGCTGCGCAATGATGCCAGGTCTTTTCCGGGTAGAATGAGGACCCGGACTCGTCTTCAACGGATGTGATTCAATGAATCGAATTTTAATTGCTTCAAACTGTTGCAATACTTGTCGGACTGGATAGGGTGTGATCCCAGCGTACTTCTGATCACTACTTCGGTGACGTTACTATTCATAACGAGAATTTGAACAACTGAAAAACAGACAATGCACGCCTGTTATGAATGACACTCCCGAGCTTAAGAAAGAGCAGCGGGACACAGAAATTTCCACCACTTCGCAAAAAAAAAAACAAAAAAAAAAGGGGATATTTCTACGAATCCGATCCGTACCTCCATTTTCCTTGCCAGGTCCTCGTTCTGCTCTTTGAGTTTTGCAGCCCTCGCTTCTCCTTCTTCCCTCGCTCTGCTCACCGCTTCATCCACGCGAGAGGTCAGATCAGCGCTCACAGCCGCTACGACCTCAATCACTCGAGACATGCACTGCGTTTCTATTCTTGTGACAGATTCCGTCAACTGCCTCTCAAGCCGGTCCTCCATAGTGGCAACGGTCAGCGAAACCAAGGCCGCGGCCCCGATACACGGTAGAACTGTTCCCGCTGGTGTCATCTCACCCTCTCCGACCCCCTCTGACACCTGCATCCGCAAATCAACGCCAGCAACATGCACCAGTCTAATAAGGGCATACACTCGCACTAGGACATTTTTCAACTTCTTTATGGACGTAATTGTGATCAGCCACACCCAGATCCGGCCGTAAATGCGGCCACATAGGTGTAAGATAGGGATAAGGTAAGTACGCCCTAAGACAAGGCATCTTTGAGATTAAATTTGCATTTTGAATTGGTTGGGCTTAAAGAATTAGACTTTAATAATCATACAATCCCGGTTTGTGTCCTTGCATTTTAAATCATGCCTTAAAAAAAAAAAAAAAAAAAAAAAAAAAAAAAAGGCGAACGGAGATACGGAACCTCGTTTCTTTTTTTGTTTGTTATATTGCTCTTCCCTTCCCTTCTTTTCTTCTTTTAAATAGGCCCACGGCATCCGCGATATCATAATTGAACTGACCCACCCCACGCATTACAGAATTGTTTTATTCTCCTCATCTGATCGTATCTGGATTCGAACTTTGGTCTGATTCATATGTCAACAGTTCGTGGGTGTACCAACTGAGTTAGGCCCGGTGATTCAACGTCGTATTTGCAAATTTCCTTACAGAACTTTTACCGCCTTCCATGCATGCGATCAGATACATGACAGATTCCATAAGCTGGTCGTATGTCTTACAGATGATGCGTACACCATCGTACTAGCAAGCTGCGTCATACGCAATACTTCATCATATAACAACATTGCCCCATGACCACACAAGTTCCACAACTCAAATTGATCAGTGCTACAAAGGTTTTCCTCCAGAGTTCCAGAGGGTTCCCTGAGGTGCGTGGATTTAGATGGTTAAGGATTCCACGCGTCAACGGCTCTTCAATCAAAAAGGCCTACTCAGGCTGAACACCTTTTCCTCGATACACCTCCACATAATGACAGGGTCAGTCCTCGTGTAGGTATGCCAGTCGTAATGCGCGGGAGGGGACCGGGAAGACTGCGGGGGAGGGTGGGGCCGGGCAGGAACAAAGCTTTATGACGACGGAAGAATCCAGCAAGGGTTCCCTCATGCCGTTCAACTCCACAGAAGACGATTTATGCGTGTCATCCTTTGCGCAGGGGCCATTTGCTAATTTACCCTTCTCTGTATAGTTCCAATTTTAACGGATGTCCCGAACTACAACTCCATAGAAGTCGTTTTCTTTATTTTTACTTCCTTGATCTTCCTTTTTATTACGTGGGCGAA
>BFEA01000915.1:281128-298518 GCA_003427395.1 Chara braunii | reverse complement strand
CACACACACACAAACACACGCGCGGGGACAACACCCGCTTACACACGCTCAACAAAAAACAAGACGGACAGAAGAAATCAACAGAAAAAGATGAAACCTCTCAGACTGTCCAGTCTCCCGTTCTGATTCGACCAAGGCCACGGACAAACGCCTCGTCTTCCGCACTGGACAACAACGACGCCCCGCTCTAACTTACACCACCATCACCGTCACAACCACCTTCCCTCCACCATTCTACCGCGAACTCGTTCACCGGCCGGCGCTCAATCTCCGTCTCCGCGAGAGCGTTCCCGTTGTCTCGCGACCACCGGGAGCAGGGCAAGCTTCCCGCTTGCTTCCCTTCCCTTCCCTTCCCTTCCCTAACCTCCTACAGCTCTCTCCCTCTCCCTTAACACCACCGTCACTACTCGCCTCTATCTATCTACCCTTCCGCGTTCTTCGCAAATGACACACAGTCGTTCAAATTTCGAATTTCTGTTTCTCCCGCTCAATTTCATTCCTCGATGTTATCCCGCCCGTGGTGGTGCCGCCCAAGCCCGCGGCAGATAGACTGACGACGGCCCGCGCCCGCCCAGTCTCTGCCAAAAACTAACCTCCAACCTCCCGCTTTGGCCGTACGCACCAGAGACTGCAGTGCGGGAGCACGACCGTCGTTCCAGTTGCAGAATCAGCCCAATCAGCCCAATCAGCCCGCTCCGCCCGCTCAGCCTGCCCGCCAGAATGGTCCACGACAACCACCCTGCGGCGCCTAACCTATGGACCACGGGGGCTACCGGCATCCTCCCTGGTTCAGCAACAAGACCTGCTGCTGGTATTCCAGGCGCCGAACTCCGAACGTGCGCCGACAAGACTCCTCGTATTCCAGGTTGGTTTCCTCGGCGCACTACTCACCGGCGGGAACACAAACGTGCGAAATGGAGAATGCATCTTCATGCAAAACGTGGCAAGATGCACGCTCTATGCTTTTTGTCCTTTTCACGTGCGCTGACTCCTGCGTTTCTTTTAACCTTTGTCTTTTTCCACCCCTTTTATTTACCCCCTTCTTTCCTTTTGTTCCGCCAAGCCCCTCAACCCCGCCCGCCCGCCCGCCCGCCCGCCCCTCCCTACCGCGGTGGGAAAAGCAGTCCTGTCCCTTCGTTTCCCCGCAGGCGCGGAAAAATTCGACTTTTTTCCCGTTCTCCTTTTCCAGCGTGGCGGGCTGGCTTCCGCTATCATGGCGCAACCAACGGGAACCGCTCTTTTCCAACCCACTAAATTAAAAAATAGAGTCAGACCCCGCCGTTGGCGATGCTCGTCCTCTGGGAGCACGAACCTGGCGCACATGATCGTTACATTCGTGATTACGAAGCATGAAATGTTTGTTTTTTTTTTGGGAAAGCATGAAAAATCGCCCCGCAGTCGGACCTCCCGGTCCTTTTTCACACTCCGGCCAGCCACAGCCATAAAAAAAAATGCCTCCTTCGCACAAGGGCTGAACCGCACAGGATGGTTTCACACTGTCACGTTCCCAGATCAATGGTCAGGACTCAGCACCATGATTCCCCTCTCTGAGGCCAAGATTCACGGACGCATTCATGCATTTTGTACCGCTGGGACTGAGCGACGAAGGCTGTGTTCACACAGTCCAGTTCTGGAACCTGCATCAACGACCAGGATTCACGGATACATACACGCCTTTGTGCAACAACTCGGCCTGAGCCGGAACGAGCGCGTCCAGACCGTCCCTTTCGCACATCTACGGCCGCAATTCCCCGAGGCCCGTAAGGCTGTTCGGCAGTGCCATTCGGTTGCCAGCCGTTGCGCTCTACAGCGCGCCCCTGAACGTTGCTACCAGGCTGGCCACGGCTGGTTCGAAACACCGCCGGTAGTATAGTTGTGTCCCCGTCTAACCGCCTCGACAGCGCTAGCAGAGCACCTGGCCTCTTTCTCGTAAGTAAGGGAGAAGATATCGTCCGTCGATCTGCAACCCAAGCCGCAGTTTCAGAAGAAAAAAAAAAACACCACAGCGTCGTCCGTCGATCTCCATGATCTAAGGCCTTTATCTCCAATCCGTGCGGTGGGCAGCCCCCTCCCCAGCCACACTGCCAGATTGTTTTCTTCTTTTTTCTTTCCCCCTTTTTTTGTGTTGTTTTTGTTTTGCTTTTATTGTGAGATGTGAGATTCACGACCCAATGCCGACCTGCCTTTTCCCGTTGCCCCTGGCCTCACTCGCTAACCGTACATTCACGAGAATCTACGGGTAGAAAATTAGCATCAGCATAAGTGGAACTTGGCCTCCGATCTTTCCTCTCCACCCGCCCGTGGGGAGGGGGGGTCCAGGCTCGTTTGCACGTATTCAGCTATACTTGCCGTTGATCTTAGTTATCTACGGTCCCCTGGCTCAAGAGGGAACAACCCGCTCAAGTTTCAAAAATGCGGAGAGCGGCATGGCAAAATTTACCGCCAAATAGTTTGGAGTCTTCACTTTACAGAGAGTGCAGCTACCCACCATAGTTTGGAGTCTTCAACAATAGGGCCAACTTGAGAGAGATGCTCTTATCACCCTATCAAGTGGTCCCCCCCAGTCATGAAAAAAAAAAAATTAAAAAAAAAAATCCGGAAAAAAGAATGTTCCCTGTGAATGAAGAAAGGCTGGGGGATGGAGGGCTTAGGAGGACGTCCCTGGCCTTTCTTCTTTCGCTGGGGACATTCTTTTATATTTTGTCATGCCACTCTTGGCATTTTCAAAACATGAACGGGCTAAATGCACTAAAGACATGAATCAATCCCAGGTTATATATTCGCAGCCAGGAGACTCGCCTACTTCGGTTGTCTTTTGTCGCGTAGAAGGACTTCCTGTTTTCAGCATGCCAACGACGGCTAGGGGCTTAGAGGGTGTCGAGAGGTTCCCCACCTCTTGACGCCCTCTAAACCCCTTGCGGTCGTTGTCGCAAGAAAAAACAGTCCAGTAATTGGTCATTGGAGGGTAGAGATACCAGACAACCAGTGATAGAGAAGGGATGTCGTTGGTGTGAATTTTAGTCACAGTCTGTTGCTTTAATGATTTACTGTACAGGGGTCAGTTCGTTGTAATGGTGGGGTGGGGGTAGGGGTATTTTCAGCGAGGCTGGATAAAGGCAAAGCCAGACACTCCACTACTTCCAAAACCTATCAAAGATGTCCTTCCTGACATCCATCAAAATTTGAAATTTGAAAGATATAGGGAAGATTAGCTTGGCCCCTTCGCGAGGACGCCACGCATAAATCAAGAAATGGTCCAAGGAAAGAAAAAAAAAACAAGTATACGTGGCGGCAGGATGGCCGACGTTCGGGACGGGCCGAACGCCCGAACCAGAATGCCCGATTGTACGGGACTCCTTGGGGATGCGCTCGGTCGTTCGGGCCGAACGTGAACAAAAAAAAAAAAAAAAAAAAAAAAAAAAAAAAAAAAAAAAAAACTCATAAAAATTTGAACAGAACATATGTTATGCAGAAAGATAAAATAAACAACATTTGTCTGAGCATAACATCCCATTTCCTTACCAAATTTGAAATAAAAATAAAATATGGAAAATAAATACTAATAAGAAAAATAAGAAAAATCAACAGGAGAAAATAAAGAATTAAAATTAGTGAGTGTGAAAGCCCGTTTTCGACACCACCATCTTGGGTGATTTTTCTTTTTTTTTTAGCAAAGACAAATGCCATGAAAATTTATATATGTGTACTTCAGATAATAAAGAACTCATAACAAAAGTTTCAAAAAATAATAAAATTGTTTAGGCCTCGAAATAAAATGAAAACAAAACGTAAAAAATGGAATAACCAATTGTGCATGGGCGAGCACGTTTTGACACCTCCATCTTTGGAAATTTTTCATTTTCTTTTGGCTGAGCAAAATGACTTCAATATTCATAGGTATGTACCTAACATCATAGAAAACACACGAAAAACACTTCAGAAAAAAAAATTATTTTTTTTGTGCGGAAATATTTTTTGGCGGGGACTGAACCCCTTCCGGTTGGGACCCCGAACTGGACCCTGAACGCTTGAACATACGGAGGTCCAGCCAGGGGCCTCCGTACGTACGGGCTGGTAACCTTGTGTGGCGGTTTATTTTGTTTTTAGGAAAAGTGAAATGTATATTGTTGGACATTGAGTGTGGGCAGGTAAACGGTAGGGCGGAACTTGAATGTGGAGTGGTGCGATGGGAACTGACGGGGCATATGGCCTCACTCCACTACTCACTAAATATGCAAAACGTGAATGAATTGTTTGCAAAAACATGGAAAGATACAACACCATAGTTTTGTCTACTTTGCAAAGGATCTTGCTCTAATATGCACCAACTTTGCAGAATGAGAATGAATTTTTCACTACAACACAGGAAAATACACCACCATACTTTTTGTCTTTTATGCATGTTGACATTAGTGGAGTGACCCCAAAAGTGCAAAAGTTGCAAAGGAAGGGAAGGGTTATGGCACTGAAACCATAACATTTTGAATTGGATTTTGTGGGGTATTTTTCAAGGTTCGGGAGGGGGAAGGGGGGGAGTGTGGTGTTGTCATTGACATTGCAAATCACCGTTTTTAGTATGACAATTCTCATAAGGACTTTGAAAATCTTCCTCAGGCTGAGACTATCGGAGCGATACCCCATCGGAGAGGACTACAAGGGTGTGGTGAGGCATGCAATTCAGGGTGTTTCCAAAAACCTATTGTCATGCTCAACAAAGATGTGTTGAGTGCCATTAACCATATGGCCCACTGTGCACGTCAATTTGACAATTAATTATTTGGTGTCTGCTACTAATGCAGACTATGCAGTAGTAATATGCATGTGTTTATGTTTCAACGGGGAGTAGAGGTCAATATCTATGTTGTGCTTTTAGAACGGTCAACAAACACAAAGGACGACGTGTGTGCGTGGGGGCCAGCTGATGAAATGGCGTAAAGGCTAGGCTGCTTGTTGTCCGATGGGGAAACGGCTCCCGCGGACGTCTCCGAGAGACGGTCGTGGGGAAGTTGTCTGGAAAATCGGTCAACTGTTTTTTTGCTAAACAACAAAACGAAAAACAAAAAAAAACAAAAAACGGGGGGGGCGTTGCGCACCACTAGGGGATCCTCCAAAAACAAATCCAGGTTATTTCGAGCAAAAACGAAAGGTGGATGTTGGGGGGGGTGGATCGTTTGGGGAGGTGTGATGGTGGGATGTTGGGGGGGTGGATTGTTTGGGAAGTTGAAATGGAGGGTCTGCTGCTGCAATCAGCAACTGCTGCATATGCAGCTGCTTCGTCTGACGCAGAGTGTGGACCATCTGCTCCTGCAGATACAGCAGCTGCAGTGACAGCGACATCCATACAAACACACACACACACACACACACACACATTTTATCCACACACACACACACTGTCCACACACACACACGCACTATGTACACACATTCAGATGCACTGTCTACATACACAAACACACACCTACACCCACACACACACACACACACACTCACACTCGCACTGGGAAGGAAACAGTAGTTAGGCTAAGGCAAAAGTTGTTCAATTTATTTTTTTGCATAACATAGCTTTATTTTTTTTTTCAAATTTGATAAAGAATTTCGATGTAACCCTAAAGCAAAAGTTGTTCAGTTTAATTTTCTGCATAACATAATTGATTTTTGGAAATTTTTAATTTTTTTTTTTTTTTTTTTGGCCATTCGGGCTTCGGACAGACTGTCCAGGGAGGACGTCCGCCCAGTTGTCCGATCGGACAACTCCGGACGGTCAGGGGGGTCCCGGACGTCCGATCTGGTAACATAGTGTAAAGGTTCAGAATTCAAGCTCCCCCAATTCTTTTTTTTTCCAAGGCATGGTCATAAACTTTGAATGTCCTTCGCTTCTGATTTTCAACGACGCGTCACAGAACAATGCTCACCCCTTCTAACCCCACTTTCAGCCTGTCATCTGCACAAAATAAAGGGAAAAGTTATAGAAATCCACGCCGAATAGGATTGGTGATGACTTCAATCTCTTAGTTCGGAACTACACTTATTGAAAACATACTCCAATGCTAATCTCATGATACATATCCCCAAACTTATGAAATACAACTTTCTTATATGCATTTAACAGTTCATCATAATATTCTCTTGAAGTCCAAACTTTCAGTTTTCCCAAAGAAGTCATAGAGTAAGGAGAAGTGTGCACTCGTGTATAAGAAATCGACAAATCACCTTCATGATACTTGACATGGGGAAGGGCAAGCTTCACTAATAAACAACAAACACACCAATAAACATTACTGTATACCTTCACCTTCAGCACAGCTGGCCTGGGGTGCAAGGGGCGGGGGGCGGGGGGCGGAGGCGTAGACCCTCCTCTTCCACACTTTAAGACATATGATGGTCGTTTTTTTTCGTTTTGTTAACACTACAACAACTGTTGCTATATGTGTTGATGCAATTGTTGTATCCCTTACATTGCTCAAAGTACAATGCCCCTCTGCCCACATTGAGTCGTAACCCCTCATGATCCACACTTCAACACATATCATGATCGTTTTTTTTTTTTTTTTTGACACTACAACAAGTATTGATATATGTGTTGCCGCTGTTGTTGTATCCCTTGCATTGCTCAAAGTACTATAACGTCTCTCGGCCCACCAATAATAACCTTTATATCATTAACACATAAAAAATACATTCATCATTTATCGATAACTCGAGACAAAGCAGAATGTGCATGTTTGGGAACTCAAGGTCACGGTACATACATGTGCAATGAACTTACCAGTTATACATCCATAGTTTAAAGTATTCATGATGTTTATTTATTCACATATTTGAAAAGTTTATGGATAATAACTCCACGGTAAAGTGCATAAATATGATTATAAAAGTTCACATCTGCATTTAAACACATGATGATTGGGAGAGGTAGTTATGCTTGTGATAGGTAGGTAGCACAAACTGACTGTTAACTTCATTCGGTCGCATGTCATGTGACATCACGCTGTCAAGCCAGTACGCCACACGTCACAGTGATGTCATGTCACTTAATAAGAAACATTATCACGCCAAAATTATTTTTTTGCCTAATATACTTTCCTTCGCCATATTTCCTCCCCACGCTTTAAGACGTGTACATCCACAATTTAAAGCATTCATGATGTTCGCTTGCTCACCTTCTTTACAAACTTATGAATACTACACCATGAAACAACGCATGGATATGATTATAAATAGTCCAAGCCTTTCTGTAATACCTTATGTTTAATACTGTTGACATGGGGTCGGAGGAATATGGGGGACATGAGGCAATACTCGATGATTTTTTTGTAGAAATATCTCCAGGCAGGTGGTTAGAATAAAAATCATGGAGTCTGACCCTAGAGGCATAACAATAATCGTCGGTAAGTAATAATAACTGGCTATAACTTAAATTGGTTACACGTCACATTGACATCACGTTGCTCAGTATGACTCGCTATCACGCGGCTGTTGTTTTTATTTTCTTTACCTAAGACTTAATGGTAAACACAGTGAATTGGCGATTGACTTCAACATGCCGCATGTCACAATGATGTCTCCTACCTTAGTGTAATGCACCATGATGCCACTGATTTTTTTTTGTTTTTTTTTTTTCTTATCTAAGACTTCAATACGCCACGCGTGACAATGGCGTGATATCATCCAATGTGGCACAGTATCACTTCATGGTTGATTTTTTTACTAACAATGGGAAAGGACCACAACCTCCCCTCCTCCACACATCGACACATGTATCTATCCAAACTCTTTTCAAACGCAAATGGCATTGGCAGCGACATCTTTGCTATATGAGAGCGAATGACACTACTCAGAAACAGTGCTACTCCTTCAAAAGAAAACACACGAGTCCAGACTTTTATTATGCATATGCCATTTTTCAAGTTATGCGTACTTTCTTTTGCATTAAGTTGACCTTACGACTTCCTTTTGACCCCAAGACTAACAAATGTGAAGGCCTATTACCATGAACTTAGTCTCCACGAAACTGATTTTTGGCTTGGTGACTCTTATAAAACGTTTATGTCCTATTTCTTTCATACCGGCCATAACTCGCATGTGTTTTTTGCAGCCCAAAGTTAACCATGAAACATACCGGTCACGGAGACTGGTCTCAATACTAGCTGTACACTACTGATTTATAGGTATAGTACTGTATAACATAATCAATCAGGTGAATAAGGTTCGCGTAAGTGGTTCAAATTTGCATTCATTGAAACCCGCAAGTATTACTCTTTTATGAACTTTGCACTTTGGAGGTCGTAAATGAGTTTTATAAACATCCTAGATGACCAGTATAGGTAACACGCAAAGACAGATCTGTGAGGATACTGGTACATACGACAGATCAAGACAAACAGCCTCCCTCACTAGACTCAGCAATAGAGGGTGTGTGTTAGGTTTCACAAACTAGGTTAAGAGTGAAGACCAGGGTTACTAGCGTTCGGGATAGGCCAAACACTTGAACCCGAACGCCCGAACGTTTGGGAACCCCTCTCGACGCGTTCGGACATTCGGCCCAACGCGGAAAAAAAAAAATAAATAAAAAATAAAATAAAATAAACTTTTCAAAAATTCTGAAAAAAAACTATGTTATGTAGAAGAAAAAAATAAACAACATTTGCCTCAACAGTACATCTAAATTTCTTACCAAATTTGAAATAAAAATCAAATACGAAAAATAAATAATATTAATGAAAATTAAAAAAAATAAAACGAGAATGAAATTATGGCGTCGGCGAGCAAGTTTCTGACACCTCCATCTTTGGCGATTTTTCATTTTTTTTCGAATTTGTCAAATGCCATGAACTTTTGTACATATGTGTCTTACATCATAGAGAACCTACAAATAAAGTTTGAAAAAATAATATTGTTTTTCAGGCCCCGAAATAAAGGGAAAACAAAAAGTGAAAAGAGAAAAAAAACAAATTAGTAAGTGGGGAAGCAAGTGTTGACACCACCATATTTGCCGATTTTTCATTATTGTGTGGCTCCACAGAATGACTTCAAAATTGAGAGACAGGTAACTTACATAACGGAGAACGCCCAAAAAAAAAAAAAAAAAAAAAAAAAAGTTTTAGGTACCAAAATAATTTTTTGCGGGGTCCGAACCCCTTCGAGTTCGGGCCCCGTACGGGGACCCGAACGCCCGAACGTTCGGGGGTCAGCTTAGGGGCCTCCGTACGTTCGGCCAGGCAACCCTGGTGAAAACAATTTTTAAAGGTTAATCATTTGATGGCCACCAAAACAAGTTAATGGGGTGAACTTAGCCTTTAAAGCTGGTTTGCTTAATATATATTCCCAAGCCACGGGGCGCAATTATCCTTCACGCTTGAATATGACTTAACACCTTTAATGCACTATCACGGTTTCAGTTTGAAAATGCCTTCCAATTGCAATTTTGTGAGTGTTGTTCCACTTATTAGGAAAATCATGAATGTATATAACCCAACTTTAGGGTTGGATGAGGATGTGTTTTATTCCAGGGATACCTAAACTGGATTTAAAAGTTAAATCGTGATTGTGCCCTAGTTACCAAAATATAACATGAAATTGATACAAAATATATATTAGTCAATTTTGACCATTTCATTGTATTAATCTACGTACTACTACTTTAGCACGGTCTCTAAAAAAAAATCAGGATCGAACTGACCCATGTCTAGTATTTCATTACATTAATCTACGTCTGTCATTATTACATCGTGACATACATCATATCAACTTTTCATCTCGAAGTCGCATGTTTGGTAATTTCGGTCGCAGACCGACAAACTTTCTTGTCATAAAAATAAAGCATGATACTAAATCCAATCCAATCCAAATCTCTAATCTTAAATACAGTAGGAAAATATTAACTTAAAAAAAACATAATCTTGTTCCATATACATTCTCATATCATGGGAGGGGAGGGGTGTACACGAGGGGGGGGAAAGAAGGGATGGGGGCGGTAGAGCCATTTTTCCCTCTCGGACAACATGACTAAGCAAGTATAAGTATATCGTAAAAAATAATAAACAAAAATGTATTCTTTATTTTTGAGATAATCAAATAACCGACTTCAACATTCCTCCCCACCTGAACACAATAAACAGTTATGTAGCTCAAAGATAACTAAATAAACAAAGCTTGATGGGACAAATAGATAATCAATCAACATAACTTTTATAACAATTATATAAACATGACAGAAAAATAATTAAATTATAGGTCATCTCAGAATCTACTATTGTCATACCTGGACATAAAGCACGTATTGCGGACGACCCCCAAAAACAATTTGAACACTACACACAAGATAAAATTTGACACATTTCAATCTTTGTAGCACGACGAACGTGCTCACTACGCAAAAATGTTCGCGAAAACAACTCGCGAGCATGTTCGGACGAATATTATTTTTTTCGTAAAACAAAAAAAATTAAAACAAATTCGGTTTTTGTCTTGTAACTCGAGTTTGGCTAAACATTTGAACAGGACTCAAAGAAAAAAGTTGTTTTTATTGTTGTTTTACGTGACATAGATTGTTTTCATATTTTTTAGAGATTTTTTTATTAATATTTTTTTATGTTTGCATTCGAAGAGTTTTTGACACTAGTTCACGTTAGGGTGAACATGTTCGGGTTCACTTTTGAACCCCAACACGATGCTAGACAAGTTTCAATTTTGATGTATTCCAAGAGCGCCCACTTTTCAAACTTTAGTGCAATATAAACGTTTTCTACAATTAAATAATTGTTTGATAATAAAATTACATACTAAAATGAAAAGTTTCATTTCGTCTGAAAAAACTTCATCTTCTTTTTAAAATATCGTTTAACTTAACAAACTATTTTCCAAAAACTCGGTATCCCTTCTTATTTAATCTAAGATGGAATGAAAGTTTCAAAAAGTTAGTAAAATATTCTTATTGGATTGATATTCTATATAAGGATTTTCACTCACAAATATTCTTATCCAATCTTAATTAAAAAACATTTATTACAATATAATGAAAGTTGAATTGAAAGATTTTATAAACTCGTTCACATTTTCATTCCATATTCGATAAATTGATGCAGTTGGAAGGGAAAACTCATTTTTAGATGAAAACTTGTCAAATTCATCTTTCATTTCTTGTGGGAATTTTTTTGTTGTGGTTTCAACCGATGATTCGTTTCAAGTGTCACCCAATTTTGATACTGCAACACAATGAAAATCGTCCTCCACACATCGAATAGGGTGTCGTCCAACATACTGCTTCCTTCACAACAAACATATTTTCGCTCTACCCTCTAAGAAACATGACTGTCCGTGGTGTGGTATATCAGTAGGGTAGAAGAGATACAAAAAGACTAAACCGCCGTTGCTACCATGTGGATAATTGTGAAACATAACGTAGAACTAGGAGTTGGTATAATTCACCTCCCCCATAACGTCCAGTGAAAGGAGGTTGCTATAAAACCAACTAAAAATCATCAAGGTAAAGTAAATTATTGTACCGCTGCAGAAACCACCCCCCGTAAAGACTGGACGATTGAGGAAAAAAAACAGGATGGGCCCCGATGAACAATATCGATGTTGTCACGAAAGTCGCCTTGGTTGAATCTTTATTCAAAATAGGTCATAAACTTCACTCTACCAGCAACGCTATGCAAGTTAACATTCTCTACTAGTGGTCCTCTTATATTTATTCCCCTAACTTACTTCCAATCTCTTGAGTATATCCAATTTTATATTCATATGATTATTGATTGTCTTGAGGAAAAGGTAGGTTACTCCATCTTCACTCAAATACACCCACTGCAGCATTGTGTTTAAGACATGATATGAATATTGATGCTACATGCGACGTGTTTTTCCATGCCGCATTGAAACTTGAAAACACCTCATCTATGATGAGAGTACGCCGTTGCTCGTGGCTTCCGGAATGAGGTATGTTCAACTCTTTATAAGGCCTACGAAGACTGTATGAACGTGTGAAGCAAAGATTCCATCATTAGTGGCAGAGATACAACGAACTTGCATGTCAAAAGTACCAAGGAGATCTTCATCAAGATTCGATTTAGAGACTTTTGATGTTTGTGGTTGACCGCAGGGATTAGAGATCTCGTAGCATCGATTGCCAATCTGTGTACTAGGAGCCCAACTTAGGTACCCTTTCTTAATTATGATTTAAGATGAATGAGTCGCTTTAAGAAACAAATGTCTCCAAACAAGTTGTCAGAAAACAATATTCTTCCAAATGTCACGCGTCCACACAAGACTACAGTATTTCGGGTTCTTATAGGACCCGACCCCACCTACCTCATCTAACCAATATTCTCAAATATGTTTATCTGCGAAGTAATTTCGTGAAATGCTTATATCCCATATTACAAACTCACAATCCGCTCTGCTTTATAATGTTTTTCACTATCTGTTTTTTTTGTGCTCCGTCAAAATTCTTTCAATCAGGTATTTTGCTGCTGCTTCAAGTCTCAATTGTAGTTTGATAGTTCCGTACTTCTTATTTTACTTTGCAATAAACTTGGTTCTATTTTTTATAGTGGTACGCAAGGTTAAAAGGTTTATGCACAAGTCTTCTCAAGCAAGGTATATGCAAAGTTCAGTAAAACTCTCAGCTCACTCACTTTTTATGTGTAACTGTTCAAGAGACGTTGAATACGGTTCCCATTGAGCCTAACCTCTAATAAATATGAGTCATCCAAGATATCATGAAAACAAACATATTATATTAGAATAAAAACAACAATTTTATACCATCGATATCATGAAAAAAATTGTTAGGAACACCTAGTCTATGTGTTCATCATCTCATCCTCTTATCTTACTTCCCATGCCTAATTCAAATAAAATGAAAAACTGACAAGCCATGGATGATACTTGTCAGTGAATACACAACAAAGAGTCAAAAAGGTAGGTCGTAACTTTCACCACGAAGGAAAATCGTTGTGACCAGTCAATTGCCTGAAACTTATACTGTTATGAGGCATTGGGACAATGTAGGAAAAACCAACAACGTTTTACTCAGTGAAACTGTTGTCCACTGCCTTTGATGATGAAATGGGATGTTCAATGTCGTAGATCGTATCTCACAGCTCGAAACCTGAAAACTAAAAAAACTTACAACAAGAGACTACTGTAGATCTTCAGGATCAAAGGGGAAAAAACTGTAGGAGGGGAAAAGTGAAAAGACTGAAGTCCAATTAAATAGGAACACGTCGAAGCCACTCACGAGAGACGGTTGCTGCCTACGTTTCACCCGAAAGAAATGAGAAATGACAAGTCGTAGATGATGTCTGATAAGAGAGGAAAAAGTTTTGAACTTCAAGGTGGTCCGCTTGCCCATACACCTCATAAACCGCCCAAATCCCTCCATCGTCCTAGATATAACAATAATATCTTGCAGGGAATGACAATGACAAAATGAGCGAATGAGAGATGGCAATGAGAGAGAGAAGCAAACAACTGTGGAAATTACTGACAGTTTATGAAGTTATGTTGTGATGAAGCTACAAATTAATCAAGAGGTAGGATGGTGGTCGATGACTGCAGAATGGTATGCAGAAGCTCCGTCTCGGCTTAATTGAATTGTTAGAGCGGAGCTATGTTCAAAGAGGTTGCATGACGTGCACCGACCTGGGTGTATCGTTCATCATAAGCAACTAGTGGTTGGTCGAAGTCGAAGGTTGATATCAATCAAGTGATGCTGAAGGGATGCTCGTGCTTTTTCCTTCTACTGATGGTGCAATTGTAAATTGTCTTAACAACAAATTATGTTTTTAGGAAGAGACAAAGATAACAGTTATTGAGAAATTAGTAGAGTGAAAACATTCATGAAATCGTACCTGGAGTATGTCATATAGGGAAGGGTTAAGAAAGAGTCACCTCGGTTGTTGCAGATGAAAAATTTGAGCTTAATTATATCATACATAGTAAACAAGATAGAGGAACTCAGGAGGTGGCGAGAAGCGGAGGTGTATATGGATGCGACCATCAAACTTTGTCTTCGAAAAAATTTACAGTTGTGTGGACAAGGACTTAAATTATAATACAAAGAAATAAATATTGGTAGGTTAGTTGTGCGTTCTCTATATAATAAGACAAATAAACATAAAGGACAATTTTTTATTTGATGGAGAAATCCAAAGATTTAAGAAGATATATTTTTATGAATGTTGTCCAAATTAATCATAATGTGTGTGGTTGGGGGGCTTCAAGTTTACGAGGGTGAGGTTAACAAACTATTTGGAAGTGGATTGGAAATGTGAGAGTTTTGGAAACGGAGAGAAAACATAGTTTTAGGATAGGAGGTGTGCAGGTAGGGATTGAAAAAATGAGAAGTTTAGGAGCGATGATGTGTTAGGGGACGTGGAATAGCATAGGGAATCTTATGACTATGAATATGGAGGACATTGTGGATGAAAAGAAGGAGTAAAACATCTAAGGTGACAAAAAAATTGGTCGAAAGTCCCACGAGTGTTTGATTAGAAGCATAATAATCAACTCTAGGCTATGAATGTACTATAATTCAAAGCTCGAAATGATGCATGATAAAAATATTATGATAAGCAATTCTTACAAACTAACTAACTTTGAAATAACAGTGGAAGGTGAGAAGATAGTGAACGACGTTAATTTTTATGTGCGAAAAAAATTGAATCAAGAACTGTAGTAGGGGGAAAGAGTCAGTGATAAGGAAGACTGGGTACAAAATCCAAATTAAGGGGAAAAAAGTCAGTGATAACTAATTTTTATGTGCTTAATACGATCAATAAAGTTTTCACAAATATAATGACAGTCGGAAACAATAAGATCATAGATGATCGGTGCACCTATTCCCGGACGATGTCGTCCTTGACATGGTTAGTGATTGCAAATTTTAATTTATCTTCAAACTTCGAATATAAGTCACTTTCAGATTATGGTTTTTAGAAATCCAAAGGGGACTAGAGGTCGTGTCGTGTATAATCGTGATTGACGTTATTTGCCTAAACCAAGGATTAAAAACTTTATCCATAAATCTCATTTATGAAAGCGAAGCAACAATGGTCTGGTTGTTAAAAAATAGTATTGTGAAGGAGAGGTAAAGAAATGAGATAAATTTAAAGCAAGGAAAAAGAAAACAATGAGCGTTGCGCAAAATTCTGTATCTACTGAGGATCAGGAAAGAAGATGTGGGGACTACATTAATTCATCGATATAGACTGAGATGTGTTATCATGACCGCACTTCAACAGAAAAAATTTCTCTTTGATAAGTTTCCGTCTAAATATGAACTTTTCCTTCCAACTACATCTATTTGTTCAAAAAAGAATGAAAATCTAGATGAGTTTATGAAATGTTTTAATTAGACTTTCATTCCATTACAACAAATATCGTCTAATTTAGATTGGATTAACCTATTTATGACTGAAAATCCTTACTTAGAATGACAGTCCAATTAAAATATTTCATGAACTCATCCAGACTTTCATTCCATCTCTGGCATGCAGTTGAAATAAGAAGGGATACCCCATTCTTGGAAAGAAAGTTTTCAAGTAAGATGGAAAATTTTAAATTTGGAATTACATTTTTAAAGATGGGATGAAAATTTAGAATTTATAATGTAATTTTACTCTAGATTGATTATTTAATTCTGAAAAATTTTTATGTTGTTTGGAAAACGGTCCAGGAAATGTCGAGTAATATGGTTAATGATAAACGTTTAGTAATGCAGATACACCACGAACTCGAAGATAAGAAATATGACTAACCCACCAAAGAAAATATTTTATAGGATTGCTTGAGATTATTAAAACAAAATAGTTAAAATTAAATAAAAATTTAAATTCGTAAAGAAAAAAATGAAAAGAAAGAGTAGTAAGAAAACTTTTGAGAGAGCTAAATTTGCATTGGACTGTGATAAAATATATATCAAAAGCGAGAAAAATAATAAGAAATTGAATGATTTTTCAAATGTTGTCTGAAACTATCTTCATATGTTTATCATAAAAATCCAGGATTAAACCGAGATACCGAAAGGAAAAAAAAAACACTCGTGGATACTTTAAAAAATATCGAGGTTGTGCAAAGAGCAACAAAGTTAAAGGTGCGTTAGATGAAGAAAAAAAAAGATTGTGGTTAACCAAAGCCTTATCGTTTAAACGGAGAGTCATGAAGTGATGAGTGATTTTATTTTATCGGAAAGCAAGATAAGACCAGTGAAAAGGATAGATAGAGATATAATAATACTTATTATTTTTAATATTAAAATAGGTAAGAAAGTTCTGAGAGAGAGGGTCGAAAAAATGAGCAACAATATCATTGATTGACTAATGGTGAAATTCTGGGAAAGATATAAAAAAATGAACAAATCTCGTATCTTAAATCAAACGACTTCTTAATGAGCATTTGATGACAAACATAAGGTTTAACAAACTTGGAGAAGAAGTAAACTCAATAACCTTTGTTTTCATAAACCAGATACTAAGTGCGAAATAACAGAATGATTTGGGATAAAGTTTTTGGCGGCTCATTGAGTTTGGTGACCTTCTTAAACTGTGAGGAAGAGAGAACCTTGAGCATTCTCATAACTTCGATAATTTTCGAGATGAGGACGTGCTTGGTGTCAATAAATCTTAGGTGAACTTTATGGTTGATGTGCTAAAAAACCGGGGGCGAATATTTTCTCGAAGTGGAATAAAGTAAATGATAATTGTTAGAGAAAGAAAATGGGGTGGAGGAAGCAAAAAAATCGTAAAGACTTTGAATTCATGACAAAGGTTTGTGGAGCACATTGCGACTGAGGTGATGGTTTTGTGTTGTGGAAGGTAAGGAAACATGTTTGAGGATGAATGAGATTGGAAGGCAGTGAATGAAGAAAAAATTAGTTTTAAGAATCGGAACTACTGGATCTTGGTTACAAATAGATGAGTTAGAGTGATTAACCAAATTTGAGAGTTTGGAGTTGGAACTCAAGTAGAGCTTCTTTGAAGGTTCAAAGATCGAGTACATTCACACCCTTTGTCTTCGAAGGTTCAAAGCTCGAGTCACTATACCACTTCCGAAATGTGAAAAAGACAACAATGTGGAGGGTGCATCATCTGCCCATATTCTAGTGCTGCTCCACGGGCTACTAAACGCTCAAGTGATGCAGCGTGAGAGGTTGAATCATCAAGTAGAAAAATAATATTCACGACCATATCGGTATGATTTTCTTGGCCGTGTATGTTAGACTTTCGTAAACTGTAGTTGCATACGCCCACGTGGTAGCAAAGATAGAGATAGAGATAGATAGATAGATAGATAGATAGATAGATAGATAGATAGATAGATAGATAGAGATAGATAGATAGATAGATAGATAGATAGATAGATAGATAGATAGATAGATAGATAGA
>BFEA01000915.1:260886-272068 GCA_003427395.1 Chara braunii | reverse complement strand
CCCTAGGGTTAGGACCAAGAGTTGGGCCTACTTTGTTAGGAGCCCAGGTGCCGGCGCGGTAATGCACATAGCGTTTCTCGCATTGGTAATCTCGAGGGTATGGTAACAAGGTGATATTACGAGTTGCTATGGGGCCGAATGCACATAGTGTTTCTCGCATTGGTAATCTCGAGGGTATGGTAACAAGGTGATATTACGAGTTGCTAAGGGGCCACTTGACCGCCATAGCTTTGCCGGGGCGGTTTAGGGTTGGTAAAGCCACTGTTCAACCAGAACAGTAACATCCTCGCTGAAGATGGGCCTTTCCACCGGGTAGCGGCCTGGACATCCTAACCCCCTGGGCGGCTTTGCCTACAGGAGACGAGTACATCAGCACTTGGGGATCCGGCGAAACTGGAAGACGACGTGGAAGTTTTGACCACTCCCAAGTCGGGAGTTCAGTGCTTTTATTCCACATTAGGTATAAATCTGCTTCTGGAACTCTATTGTCATTGTTTTCCATGATTGGTAACCAATTTACACCAGTTGATAAGCCTCAACCAACAATCTCTTGCTTCTGCCTAATCTTTCTAACTGGTTTGTTGGGGATGAGCAGACCGACGATTCCCTCGGGCAGAAGGAATCAGGCGTCATCTAGGCAATATACAACAAAAGAGAAAGAACATATCTCCTCCCTCCTCACTGCTTGTTTTACAGATGGGATCTTACCAACCGGCCTCAACATAGGGGTCGCCGAGATTGAGGAGGATCTCGGTCGTTTTAGCCTAAACGAGGAATTTCCAAACTTGAATATCCAATGGCTGAAAGAGCATGCTGTGACGATAGTGTTTCTAAATGAAGCCAACGCTCTCTCCAATAGCCTTAAGAAAAAAATGGTAAGAGTTTATGAGAACGCGTGGTACGACGCCGGAATTGTGGATGAAAATGTAAAAAGGGGGCGCTACCAGAGCGAAGGGAAAAATCTGGCATCATTTGTCCCATCGGAACCACCCATCATTCGATGGATGATTAAGAAGAAGACTGACCAAATTCGAACGGCTGATGGTAAAGAATACA
Organism: Chara braunii; assembly: GCA_003427395.1. Taxonomy (NCBI): domain Eukaryota; kingdom Viridiplantae; phylum Streptophyta; class Charophyceae; order Charales; family Characeae; genus Chara; species Chara braunii. The sequence continues at coordinate 271,012 of BFEA01000915.1, read as the reverse complement.
ACATTCAGTTCTGCCTGAAATGCGGGTTTTCAAGGAGGTTGGCATGAGTTATTTTTGGATCCGTTGTCTGAGGGTCCCATTCCAACAGATGTCGGCGTTGTACGCAGCTATACAACATACCTTTGGTTCTATTATAAAGGTTCATCCAATGGAAAAAAATGAGGAGAATCCAGAACTAGGCTCGATACGTTTAGACTTGGATGTGACCGCCAGATCATGTGTGAAACCCAGATTGGTAGTACAAATTCCGGGATAGGGGGATTATTTCTTTGAAATTATTTCCCAATCGACGCCTTGGTGTGAGCGCTGTAGGATTTTTTACCATGATGAGAAGGACGTCCACTGCCCAGGAAATGTGGAAGCAAACCCCTTCGCTGATCACTCAAATGCGTCGGTGCTTCCGACTCCGCCCTTTTCCGACTTCGTTCCGGAAGGCGAACTTCCACCTGCTTCGGGGTTCAGACGATACCCAGGTCAAAGTTAGGCTGTAAAACTGGTCCCGACTCCAAACCTGGTTGGGAGAAGGAAAGACACAAGAGCACCTAAGGAGAAAGAGAAAGGGGCAAAAGGCAAGCCAATGCAGAAAGAGAACGAGAAGGAAAAAGAAGCAGAGAAGGAAGGGGAAGGGAGAAAGGACCTATTATCGAAAAGCTGAGAAAAGAGGGGTGAGGAGAAGATGGAATAGAAGGGGAACCCAAGACCGGGGAAGGGGGTGGAGTATGGATCAGATGGATCAGGTCGGACATGTCAAAACGAAGTCACATCGGACTCGGAGTCGAAAAACTCGGGTCCAAACAGGTACAGTTGGAAAGAAGAGCGGCGAAGGCTTTGTCGAAAGCGAAAACGAAATACGTAAAGAAGGTACGCAAGGATGATGTCTCGTTTTCGGGTTTCGAGGGGGGGGGGGTACGGACAGGCCGCAAAAAGGGAGTTTGGGGAAGGCATACTGGAACCAGAGGTGCTTTGGCAGAAGGGGGTCGAGGAGACAGACTGTCGTGGGCTGTCTCGATGGAAACTTTGAGTGGAGGAGAAGTGGATACTCCAAGTTTTTTAGTTCCCTTGATCTTTGCCAATTCGAGTAAAGGGGTTAAAATATTAGCAGCACAATTGGCAGATGGGTCAATGGAGTTGCCGACGATCGAAGCAAACGAATCACTAACGGAATCTGTAATTTTGAAGAAGACCAAATCAATTATTCCATCTTGCGTACAGTGTCAGGTTATTCAATGCTTGCAACCAGGGGTACACACAATTACTACATATAAAGGGAAAATGAGATTCTACAGATAAAGGGAAAATGAGATTCTACAGATAAAGGGAAAATGAGATTCTTGATTGCTTTCCTTAATGCAAAGATGGACAATGGAACCAATGAAAAACTGGAAACCACTTGAGGATGGAAATTGACCAGCAGTTAAGGGCCAAAAAAAAAAAAAAAAAAAAAAAAAAACTGGAAACCTTGGACTGGGACTAGTTCTCCTTGGAAATATTGGAATCGGAACTGAATGAGGAACTTGACTGCATTTTGTTAAAGGGGTTCGCGGCAAAGTTGATCGCAGAATGGTTGAAGGATGCAGATGTGCACAGAGGGATCCTGTTTGATGGTTCTATGTAGGTTATTTTGCAATCGCCTGGATGAAAACATCTCCACGCCAACTGAGGACGGAACACGTAGAAGGAAACAGATCGAGTTAACCTCTTCGTCAGGAGGCCGAATCCATGGCAATGATGGCCTCTTAGGTTTGAATGCCGATTAGTGATAATTTGAAAATAGTATCATGGAACGTTCGCGGTCTGAATGACACAGGCACAAAGCACAGACGAAACAGATTTAAACCTTGGATCCACAAAAACCGTGCACGGATAATCAGTGTGTTAAAATCCAAATTGGATGAATCTCGTTTACAAGAAACTAATAAGTGGTGGTCGGGATCACAGTTCTGGAGTCCAGTAGGAGGGGTCAAGGGGATCAACAGAAAAAAAACTTACGTTGATTTTTAGGTTCGAGCAACGTTGACGTCCTTGGAGCAACATTCAAAGAAACATTTGTGTTAAAAACAACGTTGCATTGTGCAAGCAACCAATTGCCAACGTTGCTAATATGACATAAATGTTACGCACGACGAGCCTCACGTCACTGGTAACATTGGCAGAGCTAACTACAACATTGCTAGAGACCTTTTGTATTATTGATACAAGGATTTTCAGGGATGAGAGAGAGAGAGAGATGCGCAAAACAGAGAGAGCGAGAGAGGGACGTTGGAAAAGTGGTTACAATCTGTGTTGTTTTTATGTCGTGTCAAGAAGGGGAGCCTAACCACCTTTCTGACAGTTGATCCCTCTTTTTGAGAGAGAGAGAGAGCGAGAGAGAGAGAGAGAGAGAGAGAGAGAGAGAGAGAGAGAGAGAGAGAGAGAGAGAGAGAGAGAGAGAGAGAGAGANGAGAGAGAGAGAGAGAGAGAGAGAGAGAGAGAGAGAGAGAGAGAGAGAGAGAGAGAGAGAGAGAGAGAGGTCCGAAGAACCATCCTCCACAAACCTTCGTTGATAGGCGGGGAAACCCAAAACACTCGCCACAACTTGTGTCAACGGTGTGGCGAGCCGTCTGACACAATTTTCATATGCCAAGATTGGCAAATAAGTGCAACCAAGCACCTACTGGCCAAACTTGGCGGATGGCAAGTAGTGCAGTCAGGCCGTGGGGGAGGATCATGGCTAGTTGCGCGCCAGACTAAGTGGTCTAAAATGCGAAACAGCGGTCAGATGAAACAGAGCGGCGGGCAAGGAGTGGCCACGGCCGCATTTTGACAAACTGTTACATATGTTGTTTTGGCACAATATTTCGGAAAATGGAGTGCCACGGAGGAATTCCCCATCATGACCCTATGTGAAAACGTCCGCCCGAAGTTTTCCTGGCCGCTCCCTGCGGCCTGTGGGGTCTGAAAAAAAACCTATGCGCCAATCCATACTCTTTTCCGCACACCTGTGGGGTCCAGACCTTAGACCACACCTTTCGGAATTTGTCCTTGGCCGTTTCCAAAGAGGGGGCATTGTGCTTGATTCTGATCCAATCAGACATGATATCTAACCGTAAGAAAAAAGTCAAAAAAAAAAAAAAAAAAAAAAAAAAGGTAGAGAAGGTTGAAGTCCCCAGGGGTGAGGTCCCATTAGCAGTCGGATAGGAGTGTGGCCCATCCAGTTTGACACTGAGTGGCAGCGGGCAGACAGGTTCATTACGAATTTCTGGGTGGTGAAGAGGAGGAGCGTGATCGCCGTGATGGATCTGATATGGAGCTACCGGTAGTAGTTGGGCCACTCGGCGTCGGCCAAGAGATTGAACGCATCTGGACTGCGGGAGGTTCAGATGCATTCAAAATGCTCGTGAATGGCTAGTAGGACCTATCTGTCAAGGGATTGAACGCATCTGGACTGCCGGGAGGTTCAAATGCATTAAAAATGCTCGTGAATGGCTAGTAGGACCTATCTGTCAAGGGACTATCGGACGGCCTCCTATATGTGTATTGTTGACTGACACCTGACGGTCTATAGATCACGGTAGAAATCCGCGAAAAAAAAAAAGAAAAAAAAAGGCGTCCGATCCCTGAGTAGATATCCCCTAGCAAAAAAAAAAGAAAAAAAGAAAAAAAAAGAAAAACACCCTAGCTGAGAACAAATCGCGTGGCAGAGGCGCACCCCCAATTAGTAATAACAGCATAATATAGGCACTGGCAAAAACCGAAGCAGGGGCTTAGGTTCAGATACCACTGAGCAAAGAGGGTTGGAATAAGTGTCTGAATCCGGACGAGTTTCACGAAGAGATGCAGAAAAGCAGATCAATTACATTTTTTTTTAACCTCTCCAGTCCAGACACTTATTCCAACAAGTATTTCCCTAGCAGGGGCAGATACCACTGGGCAAAGAGGATTGGAATAAGTGTCTGAATCAGGACGTGTTTCAGGAAATGCAGAAAAGCAGATCAATTACAGGTGTTTTTTTTTTTTTAAAGATATTATCATTGAGCTGACCGGCCCCAAGCAATTCATTAGTAGTTCAACTTTGTTTTACTCGTCAAGTTCCATCATCTGGATTCGAACACAGGTCTGTATTTCAACAGTTCATGGGTGTACCCACTGAGCTAGGCTCTTGGGTCAATTACAGTTTTCTGCACCTCTCCTCACACTTATTCCAATTCGAGTGTTCTTAAAAATAATAATAATAATAAAATAAAAAAAAATCGAGTGTTCTTCAACGTGGCCACAGTGCAGCCGCGAGATGTTCAAATCGGCTGGCAGGAACATGTGCGTTCTCGAAACCAAGGCAACCCCCTGCTAGAGGGACTTTGTCCCCGGGGCCAGGTCCCACGTACGCTGATCCTTGATTTCTGGTCGTTGATCTTCCCAATCTGCGGTCAGAAATCGATCATCCGGGTACATGGGACTTGGCCCCCCGTCGTAAGAATACACACTTCTCTGATACAAGGCCTTGGAGGGTTGCGATATACTGCCTATGCTACCGTCATTTTTTTTTTCACCCGGAGCATGGCCCCCCACTAGCAACGGGGATTGGATTAAGATCCTGAATCTGGGCGTGTTGTAGGCAGAGATGCAGAAAAGGAGTTCAATCTCGAACTTCTGAACTTTTCCAGGAAGACGTCTTAGATTCTGGCGTTCAATCCAATCCATGTTGCTACCCACCTGAATACAACGTACGGTCATTATCACTGTATCTAGACTCAAAGTTGCCCCAAGTACAGCTATAAAGACGCTACGTTGTATTCGGGTGAAGACTGTAGTTTGACCTCGCCCGGCATAGAACGCCCGGGGATAGGTCCCACGTACCCGAATTCTCAAATTCTGACCGTAGATTCCACAGATCAACGGCCAGAAGTGAGGAATCAGCGTGAGTGGGACTGGGCCGGGTCAGTATAGATGTATCTAGACTGCATGGGTGGCCAAATTCAGCTATGATGACCGGGCGTTTTATTCGGGTTAGGAAGGTTCCTATATAGCACCAACGGGCGACGGTCAGATGGCACACCCATGAACTGTTGTTGGAATTAATTATGAAATACAGACCTGACTGAATTTTTTTTTTTTTTTTTCTTAGGGAAAAAAGCAAGAATTCCATTCAAAATCAAAAGACCTGAATTCGAATGCAGATGAATCAAGTGATATAATGAAGGGCCAAGGTTAAAAAAAAAAAAAAGGGGTAACTTCAGTAGAGTCACAAAAACGAGTTAAGAACTTCAAATTGGGCTACAGGGCAAGATACAGTTTGCAATTGCAATTCGGGCACCCTATCTGGCCAGAAAGCTGGGTTGTATACATCGCCCGAACTGCAATTCAAAACTGTATCTTGGCCCATGGTGCAATTACAACTCATTTTTGTGACTCCCGTGTAGTCCCGCCATTTATGAATTTCCTAGGACCAGTCAGTTCAGCTGAACGAGGATATCTCTGTCAAAAAGAAAGAAAGAAAAAAAGAGCGAGGACATCTCAAGGCCGTAGACCTCCCCGGAAAAAAAAAAAAAAAAAAAAAAAAAAAGGCCGTAGACCTTGCACTCTGACTGCAGTTACTGCCCGCTGAGGACATCTCACGCTCACAGCCGTCCGATTCAGAGCGTGCGTGCTCAACCTAGGACTTTTCAGGATGTACCTGATAGCAGTTACTGCCCGCTGAGGGTGTATACGACCGTAATTACGTCCAGAGCTGAGAAGAAAATGTCCCAGCGTAAAGTATATACGCACTATGATCCCTTCATAATTCTTTTTTTTTTTCTTTCTTTAAATCCCTTCATAATTCCGCCGTTTGGAGCTGTTGGCTGTCTGACACGAAGACCTGCTCTGACCCCGCCCAGAAAAAAAAAGGAAAAAGGAAAAAAAGACATGTCCCCGCCTCAAACGCAAGAAGCGGTCCCACCTCATCTTTTTGCTCGTTGTCTGAAACCCCACAGCAGTAAGGGGCGCCTTCCACCACTCACCAAATGCGAAAATTGCGTGTGTCTGAATAGTATGTACAGTCCCCCGAGACATCCGTTCAAATCGGAGTGATGCACAGAAGATTAGCATGGCCCCTGCATAAGGACGACACGCATAAAGCGAGTATTGTTAAAAAGAAGAGTGGTATATAGGGGCCTCGTTCGGCACCACTTGAAAATGCTAGAGTTTCAAGTGAGCCCCAACTCGGGGGCTGTATATACTATTCATGGGGAAACACTTGAGTTCTCCGCACTTGAAACAGAAGTGTGCTGACGTGGTGACGTTCGGACCCCTCCCGAGAGAGTTTTTTTTTTTTTTTTTTTTTTTTTTTTTTTTTTTAAGCCCAACCAATTCAATTACCTGTCAAATCTGGACAGGACGGCCTTTCAGGCCTTTCTTATTGTCATTATAGTATTACGGGGAACCCGGTAGCAGCCACATCCGTGCTCAAGCCTCCGACGAGGGGACATGCGGGAGCTGCACCCACCAGCAGGTGCGATACCTGCTACAGCAGGTGGGCGATACCGGCCAGGGGTCAGCCGGTAGCATCAGGACCGAGCTTCTTCGATGGGCCAGTCACTGTGCCTCCCCTCCGGTCCCCTCCCCCTACGAACATCAGCAGTCTCTGCTCAATGCCGTCAGGCTAGCAGGCCTGGCGGACGAAATGTTGTCCAGGCCGGTTTGGGCCCATGGGACAAGGCGAACATGGATTTGGCATGCCCGTCCAGGTGCTCCGTCCAGGCACTCCGGGCGTGCATTTCCGCCACGCGCGGTCCGTTTGAATTTAGAATCCCACCCGGAAACCCTGTGGGCGTCCTCGCCGCATTTCACATGACTGCAGCAGGCTGATCCTCCAGCATCGCTGTGGAATCTGTCTGCAAGCATCTTTCTTGTGTGCGAAGGGAGAAGTGCAATCCTCTTGTGCTGGTCGAAGGCGAACACCTGGCGCAATTCTGGTGTCGCAATTCTGCCGAAGGGCACCTCTGTCGGTGTTCCTCAGCAATGAAGCAGATGGAAGCGGAGGGAGGGGAGGGGAGGACAGGGAACTGACGGCCCGGGAGAAGAGTCTGTTGGAGACGGCATTGCTTGCAGTTTGCCACCATCTTCAGACGGTGAACGGTGTACGGCGGGGTATGGGCAGACAGAGGGGTATACGGCGGGGTATGGGCAGACAGAGGGGTACGAGGGAGGCGACCATTGCCCAGGTGTTGTTAGACGTGCAGTTTGGGATGCACTCTTCCTCCTCACGAAGTTATCCCATTGTCGCAGGGGTGCTGCCGAGAGAGACGCCGCGATGGTGGGTGAAGCGTAGGACAGGTGGCACATGGAAGGACCTAATAATCGCCAATGACGCAACAACAGACTATTACCATGGCAAACTGCACATGACCAGGGTCGTCTTCAACGACATTGTGTCCGCCTGCAGTGCCCAACACTCCTTTCCTTCGTCGTCAATTAACCCACTAGCGGGAGCCGCTCCAGCCGGACCACATTGTTGCGTATGCGATTTACAGGTGGGCGATGGGGGAGACTTTCGAGAATAGCACTTCTGCATTTGAGATTGGAAGGGCGACCAGCGTCAACGCTGTTCGTGACCAGCGCCATCCTGGCCGCCTACCCGGACAAGATCACCATGCTGACTGGTAGACGTCTTCTCCAGGTCCTTTGTGTTTTTGGAGGGAAGGGCTTCCCTAATCGTATGGTGCAATCGATTGCAGCCATATTTACATTGACAAGCCTGCAAACGCGCCATCGGAGAACTACTTCGACCGGAAACAGCAGTTCTCGATGGTGGCGCAGGTTGTTGTCGACTTCGATATGCGTGTGCTGTTCGTCTTTGTCAGTTACCCGAGGCGCGTGCACGACCAACGAGTTCTACGAAATCCGTTTCTCTTCAGATGCGCCGAACCAGGTGACATTTTTAATGTCGAGGTCGTCGTCCTACCGGGTGGTGTGAGGACTGCAGGATACCTACTTAGGGACAACGGCTATGCACCACGCACGTGGATTGTGGTTCCATACGGGGGCATGAATCAGACCAGGGACGTTCCCCTCTTCGACACAATGCAGAAGAAGACGAGGGGGTTGGTGGAGAGGCCCTTTGGACGAATGAAGGGGAGGTGGAGGTTGTTCCTTCTTCACCACAAAACTAGCATGGACAACCTCCCGCAACGATTTATGGTGGTTTGCACCGTGCACAATCTTTTCCTTGAAGCCGGCATCGACATGGACAAGGGTTTATTGATGGAACCCGATGTGAATGGCAATCCAGTTCCGATTGACCTCGGTCTACATGACCTCCTCCATCCGGTGTTACAGGCTAACGCAACCGAGGTCACCCTTGCTCTTCAGGACACTCTTCGTGTTCACATGCAGCAGTGTGGACATCCGCGGTTGTTGTTTACGTGCAAGGTGTGGCAGGTGGCCATTGGTTAGTGTGGGGTTGTGGGGAATACTCTTCTTTGAAGTTCTTTCGGTGCTTGCAAAGGGCCACATGCATTAAAGGACGTTTGGGGAGGTACCTCCTGCCAATCAATCCTTCTCCTTCTACAAACGTAATCAATGCTGGCGGGCGGTTTAGTTTTCTTGCTTTTCTTCGTATGGATTTAAATATTGGTTGTTCTTGTGATCTTGTACTATCAGTTGTCGTGGCGTGTCTTCCATGCAAAGTGTTCATTTTCATGAAACTTCGCATTTGATGTTTGTGTTGAGTGCATTCCAAAGATGATTCATGGTAATCCTTATCCTTGAATCGTGTGCATTTGATGTTTCAACAGAAAAATTCCCACGAGAAATGAAAGTTGAAAAACATTCCATAAAAAAAAAAATCCTTCATATTTATAAATTATCATTCCAATGTTCATCCAATTCTAAAATTTTCAGTTATATTTGATAAGTTCCCATCTAAATACGAGCTTTCCCTTCCAACTACACCTATTTGTTCAAGATGGAATGAAAGTCTGGACGAGTTTATAAAATGTTTTAATTAAACTTTCATTCTACTATAAGAAATATCTTTTAATTTAGATTGAATTAACCTATTTATGACTAAAAATCCTTACTTAGAATGACAGTCCAATTAAAATATTTCATGAACTCGTCCACACTTTCATTCCATCTTTAACATGCAGTTCAAATAAGAATGGATACCCGATTCTTGGAAGGAAAGTTTTCAAGTAAGACGGTAAATTTTAAAATTGGAATGACATTTTTTAGGATGGAATGAAAATTTAAAATTTAGAATGTAATTTCACTACAAAATGATTATTTAATTCTGAATTTTTTTTTCGTTGTTGTGTTGTATTAAGCGAATGCAATGTATGAGGTGTTTCCACTTTGCTGATTTTCGTTTGCAATTCATATTCGTATTGTTTGTAATCGAAGAACATGAATGCTTGTGAATGCCATTCACCTTTTTTTTATAAAAATATATATATATTTATATATATATATATATATGTCCTCTTCTTCCTCTCTGCCTACGGTTTACCGGGCAGTTCTATTTGACGATATATATATATATATTTTTTTTTTCTTAACTGGGCCCAGTGCCCAAAGCTGATATTAACAAATTGAACTGCTGCTGATGATGATGATGATAATGAGCTTCTAATGATTGTATGAGCAATGTGGGATAGTGATACTAATGATACTGACAATTAGTATGTGAGGAACTTTAGAAGACTATACTATATCAACAAATCTGGCCTTCTAATCCTAGAACAACCCCTAGCCCTCCCTGAGCCAGGACGTAACATCTCAGAGACAATGTCATCCTAGCCAACATCAACCATAGCTATTCTGTTCTTGTCACCTAGACTAAACCTGGACCCATAGGCTGTCCTGGTAACACCCCCCAGTTCACCACTGGATTGTCTTCCACCCTTGACTAATCCCCAAATCTCTCTACAAGGCCTCACACTCCCGTCATTTGCAGGTTACAGGGCAACCCCAACTCCGACCAGCATCGTTCTGACATTGGTAGACCAGAGGCACATAACAAAGCACCTATATAGATATCAGCCCTGATTCGACCATCTCTTAAATCCTATATCCCGAATGAGGAAGATGGCCAAGTGCCGCCACGAATTACAGAACACCAGAAAAACAGGATATAACATGATTGATTTTTTTTTTTTTTTTTTTTTTTTTT
>BFEA01000915.1:241336-251396 GCA_003427395.1 Chara braunii | reverse complement strand
TCTCTCTCTCTCTCTCTCTCTCTCTCTCTCTCTCTCTCTCTCTCTCTCTCTCTCTCTCTCTCTCTCTCTCTCTCTCTCTCTCTCTTCCCCCCTCTAATCAGGAGAGAGTCCACGTTTGAGCACTTCTTACCTTTGAGCCTGCGACAATCTCGCGCCACTGCGTGATTTCTCACCAGGGTAACTAGGGTGAATCTTCAGCTAGAGCATGACGTTTGAATAACTTGATCGCAGCCCCCCGCGCCTCCTCATTCACCGTTTTTCTTCACTTGGGGCATAGGGGTGGGCCGGATTGCACACCTTCAGACACGCTGCTCAACCAGATGCTCAGGAACATTGACACAAAGTGACCACTCAAGAAGAATACAGGGGGAGGGGGGATTCCGGTAACTGTTCACAGTGGCAATCAACTATCAATCTGCCATCCAGTATACTTCTCCAACATGAGATGTTGTTTTTATTTTGATTATCTAGTTGTTACCGACTTGACTAACAACTGACAGGCAGCTACAGATAGATTGGATCTTTGTTGTAGTGCAATCTGTTCCTTGGTAATCTCAAAATAGAATTAATATATCATGTAGGACCTGACATTAGTTGTTAACATATCACCTAACTGTTTCTGTTACAACCCGACTAAAATTAGTTGTAATTCATAATCGGTTGTGTGTCAGGTTAAGGTAGGATTCAGTGTGGATTCTAGTTTAGATCACACACACTGTACCTCATGAGTGATGCAAGCACTAGTGAGGAGGAGTTGCTATTGGACGACCGTAGGACAACTCGCGGGACTGCTCGTAGTCGACCCTTGACATTCTTGGAGTTAGGTCCAGGAGACGAGAGAAGATTGCGGAGAGAGGCTAGAGAGAGAGCAGCGGCAAGAAGAGTGAGGGCAACTGAGGATAGTGCCGAGACTAGAGTCTCAACTAGTACCAGTGCAACCATGGCTACCTCATCTATGTCGCAAGTCTCTACACAGTCCACTTCGTCAGGAGTCAGTCAGAGTGGTTCTCAGGTTTCCATTAGTCAGATTGCTAGCTTGCGAGTCAGCCAGCAAATTCAACTCACGCCGGAGGATTTAGAAATCCGGCAAGCAGAAGAACTCCAGGATGAGCTACAACGACAGTTGGACGAGGCAGCAGAGACGAGAGGAAAGCCATACTTAGGAAGGCTAGACTAGCGAGTAGAATGCAGGAGCTAAACAGACAAGAAGGACTAGATAAGGCAGCATTGGACCCTGCTGGTCATGTGCTGCGTAATGCTTTACTTTCAGTGGCTGAAGCGCAGAACGTCCAGCAGGAATTACTGGCCGAATTGGTGGCAGGCCAGAAACAAATCCTGGTTGAACTTCGGGCTCCTCGCATAGTAGTGAGGCAACCGCAGTTTGCTGTAGTTCCCCCTGCGGGTGCGGGTCCTTCATCGATGCGGCTACACATAGGGCCAACTTTCTCTCCTATGTTTGGCATGCCCCCTCCAGGTGGTTTAGCAACAACTAGTGGTCCGGTTCAAAGAGTCTCAACCGTACCATCCATGACAGTGGTAACTACAGTCCCACTGTCAAGCCAGGCCCAGGTTAGTGTGCAACAGCCTGTTTCAGTGGCTATGCAGCCGCTGCAGCAAACCCCTGGGCCCATGCAGCCTATGCAGTGGATGCCTAAGATACCCCTAATGAGTCCCAAACCCTTCTCTGGAGATAGAAAGAAGGAGGAACACTTGGACACCTGGGTGAGGACTGTGCCTACTTATGTGAGGCACAAGCTCACAAGGCCAGAGAAAGAAGTTGTTGTGGCTGTCTCTTTTCTAAAAGGGTCAGCAACTCGCTGGTTGAATGACCTAGTGCAACAACAGGGCTACGGTCAGGATTTCGATGCCTGGGCTCAGGCCCAACATTGGAACAGTTCGTACGGTCCGTCTACAACAGGTGGCATGACCCGCAAGGGGCTCAAGAGGCCACCGATGCTATAAACAACCTTTGTTCCCGCAGGTTCAAGGATGTTAGAGAGCTTACAAACACCGTAGAACGCCTTCTCATGGTACCTGGTGTGCGTTTTGACCAACAGGTTCTCCTGACGGATTACCTAAGGTGCCTACCTGCAGAGGTAAGGACCAAACTGGTTGATGAGGCCTATGTCGAACAACACACCTTCGCTTCTTTTAGTAAGAAAGCTCTGGACATAGAGGCAAAGCTGGGGTCTACGCATAAGGTATCTCATGATGGTAGGGAGAGACTCCCCCAGGACTGAAAGAAGAAAGGTCAGTTAATGTTTGTTGACCATGATGGTCAAACGACGGAGATTGATGAATTCCCAGACCTTGGGGAGTTGACAGAGCAGGATGGGGCCAGCGAGACTTCGGATGGGGGAGTTGTGGCACCTATCAAGGAAAAGGCTAGGGGGACCGGGAAAAAGAAGGTAGGACGATCCGCGGGTCAGGGAGACCAAGGGACACCCGCATGGGTGAAGCTTGGTTTGGATTACGACGTGTGGAGGGACCGAGTTGCTAGGGGCACTTGCATGAACTGTGGCAATTATGGCCACACGTCGCGTACGTGCCGAGGCAAAAAGGTCACAACGAAGGTAGCCTCGCCAACAGTGGTGGGTTTATCTTCGAATCCTGGGAGTGCTTCTGCGAGCAGCTCACAGGGAAACACCTCGGGCCAGTAGGAGTGTTAGCCGCTCTTACTCGTGCTGAAGTGGTAACGTTGCCTTCCCCACTTCAGGCGTTGGCCAAGGCTAGAGACCCACACATCGCCCCGCAGACACATTCAGACCCACCGACGCTCTGTTCGAGAGATGTGTCTGAGGCCCTAGAAGAGTTAGAGACTGAGTGGTCAGGGAAGGACCCCAGGGACTCTTGGGCGATGATCAGTAGAGGTCCAAGAGGTGAACATTTCGTGGTAGAAGTAGATGTAGGTGGCCGCAAGGTTGGCGCCTTCGCAGACATAGGCTCTACACGAAATTTTATCAGTCGTGCTTGTGTGGATAGACTGCGCTTAGGGGACCAAGTGAAGCAGCTTAGCAGAACTGTAGCTTCTACGCTGGCCAACAAGCACCAAATGCTGGTGAAAGATTATGTCAAGGACGTAGTCTGCACCTTCTCCTATGGAGGAGGGGAAGTGAGTCATAAAATCTCCTTCCTGGTTAGCGATGAACTGCCATTTGACATGCTCCTAGGTATGTACTACCTCGAGGTCGCACAACCACAATTTGACTGGGATAGAAAGGTATTGATTCACAAGTTGCCCAACGGTAGATCTGTTAGATTGCAAAAGTTCAAAGCTAACAGTCTAATAGAAAACTACGGGTGCATGTGTGCATCATCCTTCTATAACTATTATAAGCAGAATTGCGAGGAGGGCATATATCTAGTATTTGTCTCTGAGAAAGGGGAGGCCGTTAAAACACCCCCATAGATAGAAACAGTCGTCGCACAATATTCAGACCTTTTTGAGGAGCCCACAGGCGTGGTGGAAAGGGAGGTTGTACATGCGATAGAGATTGTCCCAGGTAGCAAGGTGCCTAGAGGACGAATCTATAGGATGTCTCCCACGGAGTTAGATGAGCCTCGCTGCCAGCTCAAGGAGCTCACAAAGAAGGGATGGATACGGCCTAATACCTCCCATTACGGTGCGCCAGTCTTATTCGTCCCAAAAAAGGGAGGTCCATTAAGGATGTGCATTGACTATAGGGGCCTCAACGCCATCACCGTTAAGAACGCGGAACCCCTACCCCGCATTGACGACCTCTTGGATAGAGTGCAGGGATGTCGGTACTTCACAAAGATAGATTTGAAGTCCGGATACCATCAAATTGCCGTTAGACMTRAGGACCAGCACAAAACCGCCTTTCAGATCAGGTACGGTCTGTACGAGTTTGTGGTGATGCCCTTTGGTCTATGCAATGCACCTGGTACATTCCAGCACGCGATGAACGGGATTTTTCATGACTACTTCGACAAGTTTATCGTCGTGTACCTCGCCGATATTCTCATCTTTAGTAGGACTGTAGAGGAGCACGCTGAGCAATTGAAAACAGTGTTAGGTCTCCTAAGACAGCACCAGTACAAGGTTAACTTGCACAAATGCGAGTTTGGTCGCGCCAAGATCTTGTACTTGGGTCATGAAATCTCAGCAGATGGATTGAGGCTGGAAGATGCGAAGGTGGCCAACATACGTGACTGACCCAGACCTCAGACTGTTACTGAGGTCAGATCGTTTTTGGGGATGACAGACTATTATCGTCTGTTTGTGAAGAACTATAGTACTATAGTTTCCCCATTAATAGATCTAACTCGACTTGACACCCCTTGGGAGTGAACTGAAGAGTGTGAAGCAAACTTCAAGAAATTGAAGTATGCTCTGACACTCTACAAACTTCTCAAACTTCAGAATCCTGACAAACCATTCGTTGTGACCACAGACGCTAGCCAATATGGCATAGGCACGGTCCTTGCGCAAAAGGAGGGGCCCAAGTTGAGACCCATCGAGTACATGAGCAAAAAAATGCCATCTCAGAAACTGGCTAAGTCCACTTATGAGCGTGAGCTCTATGCCCTGTACAGAGCGCTGGTACATTGGAGACACTATCTCCTCGGCAGATTCTTCTATGTGAGATCTGACCATGAAACCTTGCGCTGGATCAAGACTCAGCCAGTACTCTCTGACGCCCTTAAGCGCTGGATACAAGTGATAAACATGTATGACTATCAACTTGATCCAATCAAGGGAGAGTACAACAAAGTGGATGATGCATTATCTCGTCGGGCGGATTATCTGGGCGCACTAGTAACAAAGTTTGACACATCTTGTGATTTGACTCGATCATTGGTGGATGCCTATCAGCAAGATCCAGTTATGTCCGAGATCATTCGTAGATTCAAGGCAAAGGATAAAAAGACTTTGGACGAATTTACGATGGTAGACGACTTGCTGTTTCTTGAGAAGGCAGGGAATAAAAGGTTGTGTGTTCCCACTAGTGAGTCGTTGCGTAGTTTATTTTTAGGAGAATGTCACGATGCAATTGGTCATTTTGGCTACAAAAAGACATCCGCGAACTTAGTACAAAGATTCTGGTGGCCCTCTATGATGCTAGATGCAAAACGCTATGTTGAAACTTGCCAGGTGTGCCAAAAAGACAAACCAAGGACTTAGGCTCCGCTTGGGCTGATCAAGCCCTTGCCGATTCCTGAAGGACCTGGTTAGAGTGTGTCCATGGACTTCATGGATACCCTTGTGACCAGTAAATTCGGAAAAAGGCATATCTTCGTAATAGTGGACCGCTTTACTAAGTATGCAAGACTAATCGCTATGCCCGAAACAACTAAAACCGACCACGTCATCAAACTGTTTATGGATAATTGGGTACGTGATTTTGGTTTGCCTACATCTATTGTAAGTGATAGGGATGTGAGATTCACAAGTGAATTGTGGTAGTCTACTGCTGAACAGATGGGCACCAAACTCCAAATGACCTCAGGGAATCACCCTGAGTCAAATGGCCAAGCAGAACAGATGAACCAGGTAGTACAGCACTTGCTTCGGCATTATATTAAGCCAAGCCTGGATGACTGGGACGAGAAGTTACCTCTCGTCGCCAGCTTGTACAACAATGTTGTACATAGTACTACCGGTATAACTCCCAACCAGTTACATCTAGGTTGGAAGCCCAAAACTGCACTAGACTTTCTGTTACCAGAAAGACAACCCACTACAACACCTGGCAGCATAGACTTTGCTGTCAAATATGAACAGATGCTGCAGCAGGCCGTCGAGCATATTAGGAAGTCTCATGATGCTATGATCGCATCTGAGAATAAGCATAGACGACCTTCTAACTTTCAGGTAGGTGATAGAGTCTGGGTAAGGTCATCTGAACTAGGTCAGGAGATGGGTATATCCAGAAAACTGATGCCACAGTACTTTGGGCCCTGGGAAATCTTGGATATTGTAGGGGATAAACCAGATGGGCCTTCGTACGTGATCCTATTCCTGCACACTTGCGCACCTACCCTGTGTTCCATGCCTCTAAGTTAGCACCTTTTGCTGCTACTGAACAGTTCCCTTCCAGAAGATCAATGCTGCCCCCAACCATGGATGGCAAAGTGGACATTGACCTGATCGTCGAGCATCGATTGATGCCTGTTCCTCGACCATCAGGTAGAGGGCGACCTCCTAAACGGAGAATGCAGTACTGTGTGAGCTTCAGACATCATCTGGATCCAAAAGAAGACTGGTGGTTCACACGAGAAGAACTCATGAGAACAGCACCTCAAGTGATCGCAGGCTATGAAAGAGCACTCAAGGGGAAGATGCGTGCAGAATGAGAGACTTCTCAGAGGACTCACGAAGTTAAGGAGGAGGGAATGCGAGGATCAGGGTCCTCGGTAGGCCTATGGGGCCCTGGTTGCAGCATTACCCGCCCTAAGTGAAGGCGGAGATGCCCTCCCTAAGTGAAGGCGGGCCTGACTTTTTGCAAGAGGCCCTCGACTGTCAATTTCATATTTGGGGTCCAGGCAGTTGCGACGCGCCAGTTGGTTGAAAGAAACACAGGCCGAGCAACAAAGACATTTCCACGGCCCTTCGGGCCTTTCCGAAGAATGCCGGCCCTGGGCGTGATTCGCAACCTCATACAGAGCCAGTTGGGCGCCCAACCGAACGAGGCCCAGCAGCTGCTGTACGCAGGCAACTTCCTGGGGCCTTCCGGAAGGTTCTGGGCCCAGGCCAGCCCAACCAGGCTGCGACAGCTGGCCAACTCTTTTCCATAAAGGAAAGAGCTCCGGCCAGACAACCTCATTCAGACACTCGCATGCTAGCGGCAGCGCTGCTGGAGCAAAGGCTCGCGGCTGCTGGTTGGCGATGAGAGGCGAGGTGCAGCACGTGCGGTCGTGCAGAGGAGGAGGGCGCTGCTGAGGACAGCGCCATAGCCCAGCCACCATAGCTGGTGGGCTTGGACTACAGTGAAGCGCAGGGGTGGTCTTTGGGTGAAACAGAGGACAAACGTGGGTGTAGTCAGGGGATAGGTTAAGGATGATGATGATGATGATGTGAGGGCACATACCTTGTATTGGCGATGTTCTGCATGGGCGACATCTTCAAGTACTTCAAGCTGCCGCTGATGTCAACAGTTGCATTGTCATTTCGTAGTCTGTAGTAGCTGTGTACGAGTAGGCTGGGCGCTGAGCGCCAAGTGAGAGTGTGAAGGAACTGGACTCTTGTGTTGAGAGGAGAGAGTATGCTCTCCATGAACATTGGTTTTCAGTGCTACGATCCTCCATTGGTGTATTATTGGTGCAATGCTGCTCTCTGGACACGTCGTGACTATCTGGCTTTCAATTTGATGGTGTGATCTGGAATTGTCATCTCGCTGTTGCATATTTTCCTTGCACCTTAAATTAGTTGATGTAAAAAAAAAAAAAAAAACTCATCCCAATTTGGTCATGCAAAATTGACCGCGCGGAGGATTGAAAAAAAATGAAATAAGGGTAAAATGTCCTCTTAAGAGGGGTCTGAATGAATACACATAATATGTCACATAGATAGATAGAAKAAAKGTTAGTGCTAWGAGATGTACGACCGAAAAACAGGGGTCGACCYAGATGCCCTATTTTTTTCCCACTCATTCCTTAACACCATCAACCCTCGAAACCCTACCATCTGACCAAACTAGACTTGAAACTGTTTGATTTTGGGTAGCCGACTGACTTTGGCCGCCCGACATCGTATCAGTTGACACTTGAGTGTCGAATGCGACCCTCAAAGCGATGGAGGACCGTATGGTTATGGGTAACACATAGTATGCCATCACTGCRTCAACTTSCGTATTCATGCATGGCTAGTCGATATGATAARGTCGGCGTCACCGTACTATTTATTCGGAGTGTTGCGTGTGACACCCACTTACTCATTTTGTTAAAAGATTATGAGTTGGAAGTGAGGAAGGGACTAGGCACAATTTGAGTATGAGGATTGAACTAACTTTTCTTTTGTATGTGTATCGCATGGTTAGATTGGCCGTCGTAGTCGACTGGCGTAGGCCCGCGCTTGGGAGATCACCGCCTCAAGCGTCGGTTCTCGCGCGGGCTCGATTAAGGCATTAACCACGCGTACCCCCTATGCTACAGYGAATGAGAAACGCCCTYGGTTGGGCCACCTYTGGATTGCACTTGAGAAACTTTTACATGCGGTTCGGTAGCTCGGTGGGGATACACCAGCCTAGGGAGGTAACAACTCCTGCGGGTAGAGGTAAGTAGTACCTCGCATAACCCTATCCTGTCGTAGGGGTTCGTGAGAGGTATGGCTGGCGCACTCGGCTGGTGCGGTATTGCTCTGCGAGAAGTCTCACAAAATCCTGCGTGATGCGGCTGGGAGGGTCCCCCCCCTACGGAACTGAAGCGCTCGACAATGACATGGCCGAGTGGTGCTGTCCTCCACAGATGGGGAGGCCGAGGAAAAATAAAATAAAAATGTGGGGACGTCGGCATTCAATATTTGAAATTTGAAATACGGGTGGCGAGTTTGCCGACAACTCCGAAGAGGCTGCTATCGGCGAGAGGCGGCACGTAGGCGATTCGGGCTTGGCGCCAGGGTGGTCCACACGTGTGGCAACTTCATCACTGTGTGTTTCCTAGTGCTGCGCGGTTGCGTCCATCACTGGCGATGCGTGGGCTTTGTTTGTGTGAAAKTGCGTCGAGCTCTCYGTCCGCTGGGCGTAGACGTTGGGGGAGTCTTTGCGGGGCAGTATGGAGATGCCTACGCAAGGTGGTCCATTTGTGTGGGATCATTTGCGATGGACCACGGTGGCGGCCTTGGGCGTTCGTCCTTGACAACGTTCAAGAGGACGACCGTGGAAGTGGCGGTGTCGGTCGTTGTTCTTCGTGTCTGCAAGAGAGGGCCTTGGGCCGAATGAAGGCGAAGATGTCCGCTCACAGGAGAAGGTTGCTGATACAAGCAATGCACGACTGACCCTATTACCTCRCCACTTCGGAGGCTGTAATTGAACTTTGCTSTACGYTGGGTTGCGGCATCATTCGGCGGGCGACGCAAAGGTGGTGGATTAAACACAGGACAGGGGRACATGGGAAGATCTCCGACAATGTGATGACGCGGCGGGTGACTACTTTCGTGACAAGCTGCACACGTCACCGCAAGTGTTCCGAGAGATCACGGAGGCGTGTGCGCCTCATCTTCAGCGGTAGGTGGCATTCTATAGAAAGCCGCTTGAGCCCGACCAGATTGTGTTGTATKCGCGGTACAGGTGGGTGTCGGGAGAGACATATGACAGCAGCACCACCAGCTTCGTGATCGGCAGAGTGTCGGGCCTGGTCACAGTCCATTACGTCAGCGCCGCGYTGTTGCTGACAAGAACTCCWGGCCGACGGGAGTGCGGAAGCTGGTAGTCCTACCGGCRTTGGCGGACAAAGGATTCCCCACAACCAAGCATCAAGGGTCTGCAGGTGCAACACAAGGAGTGCAAAGTGAAGGCATTAKYTGATGATTTCTTGACAATCTCAGAAAACACGCAATCATCATTATCTGCACTCAATACCTGCCTATCGGAGTACTCAGAACTATCTGAGGCAACAAGCATTGCCAACTGGAACACATCAATGTTCTTTTTACCAGCTCAGTATGGCTTATCTACGGACTAAGGGATGAAGAGACTGGAGTGCAAGTAGCATTCACAAACTGCAGTGAATTTCAAGCGGACTTACTGCAGCAAAAGGTAGCAGCAAAAATATTGAGGTGGGGTCCAGGCCCCCACCTCTCCCTATTTGGCAGGGCGCTGGTTGTAAATGTGGCACTGTTCTCCCTGCTGTGGCATGTAGGGCAAAATGGGGTTACTCAGTAAAAACTGGGCAAGGTCGTTAGAAGACTGGCTGCCAGATTTATAGCCTTTGGGGCAATAGACGGAGGTTTTATTTCCAAGGTAGCATGGGACACAATCTGCTACCCAAGCAAAGACGGGGGTTTGGGTTTGATCCAGTGAAACCGAACCGAGGCTTAGTATTGGCTCAATGGGTAGCCAAGGCCATCTCTGATGAACATCAGGATCATTGGCTCCTAATG
>BFEA01000915.1:191582-201786 GCA_003427395.1 Chara braunii | reverse complement strand
AGGAAGCAGAATTTTTTTTTTTTGGGGGGTGTCGGTAACACCCCGCCTTCCGTCTCGCCCTCGCAGTCTCTCTCTCTCTCTCTCTCTCTCTCTCTCTCTCTCTCTCTCTCTCTCTCTGACATATCGCGAATGACACAAAGGGCACCTGGTGCTTTATGACCCCAGCAACCCCATTTCTACCCACTGGTACTGGCCAACCCCGAAAGCAGGGCCGTTTTTTTTTTTTTTTTTTTTGTTCTTGTGATTCTGCCTCCATAACGGCGTGGCCGCCGTGGCGGGATGCCTTTTTTTTTTAATATCCAAACAACACCCTGGACATGGGCCACAGGCCCCACACTGCCCCAAGGTCCCCCACAGCCAACGAATGGCATGCCTAACACAGGCCAAAATCGCTTTTTTTCTAATTATTTTTTCATAATTCAAAAAAAAATTCCTTTGGGAAAAAATAAAATAAAACATATAGGCAGGTGCTCATGGACACCCACAACACACCTGTGCAAAAAAAACGCACCCCCCCCAAAAACAACAAAAAACAAAAAGCCTTCCCGCTCACCATGAACTCTGAACTATACGGCACTGCCCTGAAATAACCATTACCATAAATGAAAAATGTGGGACGGCCCAGGAACAGACCAGTACCTAGCACGCCACAAGTGTCATTAAAAAACTACCAGGCGACGCCACTGCTGGCCTGAGTTACAACTGCTTTTTTGAACTCGGGCATTACAAAGTTGCTGGCTCGTGTTATTTTTGCCAATTGGAAACTCTGATGTGACATTAACGTACGTCCCTCTATCTGATGATGAAAAATTGTTCAGGAGGCTGAACACTCAACAATCTGCGGAGTCTTTGTCTTGGATGGTTTGGGTCGTGAACCCTTTGACCCTTGTTGAAGGCAGACTGTTCCCCAAACCAAACACAGCAGTGGGCAGCAACCCTGCAAAGCACCAGGTAACACAGTAGAGGCAAAACAGCTGCACAATGTCAAAAACGACTGTAAGGAACAACACGGCGTGCAGAATAAGCAGGGCGGGAACCACGTCCTGAAGCACAAGGCAACACCAACAAGGCAACCATGGGACAACAAGGCTAGCGGTCGCGTAGCACAGCAACCATGCAGTGGAGCACAAGGCAGCACCCACAAGGCAACCAAACTACAAAGCGCGTAAGCAAGAAAGAAGGCAGGGCCAACAGATGAGCAGCAAGACAGCGGAGCCCGCAGCAGCGAAGCGCACGGCAACACCAGCAACACGGCCACACCAAACAGCGAACACAACAATTTGCGGACAAACCACATGCGAAGCAAGCGGGACAGGCAGCAAGGCAGTGCCAGAGCGCAGACGAGAACCAACATGGAGCAAAGAAGCACATCACCTCCTTACATCACGATTGAACACCGCAGACTGTTGGTTCCCACCACCCACTGAACCAGGGAGTCACTCTGACGAGCATCCGTCACCACGCACGGGCATCACAGACATCCGGAGCTGAGCAGCCCCCATAAGAGTGCAATAGGCACTCCAAACCAGGAACCACCGACTGTAGGGCACTACTTTAGGGTGCTCAGTTGGGTAAGCAAAAATACTTAAGAAAAAATCAGAGGGAGGACAGACAACAAGAGGAAAACAGACAGACATAAAACTCATTTTGTGTGTGTATGTGTGTGCATGTGTATATAAAAATCAGATCCCACGGCAAATCCATGCCATGTCCAAACCGGCGCTCTCTGCTGCCACTTTTCTTCTATGAAGGGACCTCATAGTACATCTGCAGCTTATCATGACCAACTGGATGGAGGGCATGGGGGAGGCGGGAGGGCAGATAACATGCAAGCACACGAAACAGGCACAAAGGCACACCAAGACAGGCAAACCGAAAAAAATACAAGTCCCAAGGAAGTTGAAGGACCGAAAAAAATAAAAGCTGGTGTCACCTGGTGATGAAAGATTGTTTCGTCGGAGTTGCACCAACTGATCAGGAGGCTGAACCCTCAACAATCTGTGGAATCTCCGTATTTGATGGTATGGGTCATGAACCACTTGACCCTTGTTGAAGGCAGACTGTCCCCAAGCAGAACATAGCAGCTGGCAGCAACCCTATGGAGCACCAGGCAACACAGTAGATGCAACACGGCTGCACAACGCCAAAAATGACTGCAAGGAACGACATGGCACGCAGGGCATGCAGCCGCAACCGTGTCGTGAAGCACAAGGCAACACAAGCAAGGCAACAGCACTGCAGGGAACGACAGGGCGAGCGGACCAGCAGCTCGGCAACCGTGGAGCGGAGCACAAGGCACGAGCAACAAGGCAACCAACCTACAGGGCACACAAGCAGCAAACATGGAAGGCATGGCCAGCGGATGAGCAGCATGGGAGCAAAGCAGCGAAGCACAAGGCAACACCAACATCACGGCCACACCGCACAGCGAACACATCAACCTGCAAAGAACCACATGAGAAGCAAGCGGGACAGGCAACACGGCAATGGCGGAGCGCAGACGAGGACGTCCACACATCCAACACAGAGCAAAGCAGCACATGACCTACTTGCATCACGATTGAACCCCGCAGACTGTTGGTTCCCACCACCCACTTAGCCAGGGAGACACTCCGACGACCATCCGTCATCACCGACAAGTAACACAGACATCCCGAACCAAGCGGCCCCCCTAATAGTGCAGTAGCCTGTAGGCACTCCAAACGAGAAACCACCGACTGTTTGGCCTAAACCACTAGTACCTTTGCCGTTTGGAAAATAGCGGGCCTTGGGTAGGCCTCCGACCTTTTCGGAGGCCGAAACGAAATGACGGCCGCCGATCAGATTTATCAATGGCAGTCGTCGTCGGGCCCGACCTCCTAAGATTCAGGAGTTTGGGAAAACAGCCAGTTTTCCCTATTTTCCCACGGGGGAAAGGTACTAGTGCTCAGTTGCGCACAGAAAAAATTACTTAGAAAAAAACAGGGGGAGGACAGACAACAGAGAAAGACTGACAGGCATAAAACTGATTGTGTGTGTGTGTGTGTGTGTGGGGGCAAGCCTGACACTAAGCACCACTTCACTGTAAGGACAAAGCTTCAGATTTTGTTGGTGGGAACTCCCACTTGCTGTCACGGTCTACTTGTGGGGAACAGCACCCACTGTGCTGTTCATTCACCTTCCAATGATCCTCGTGATAAAGCTTCATCAGATTCGTCAGATTCTATTGCTGGGAACCACCACATACGGAGGAATAGACAGGAGTCACATTCCCGGAGGAGAGAAAAGGAAGAGTAGACAGTAAGAGAGAGAGAGAGAGAGAGAGAGAGAGAGAGAGAGAGAGAGAGAGAGAGAGAGAGAGAGAGAGGAGGTGGGCAGAGAGATAGAGACACAGCTTCAGAACCTTCACACAGAGAGTCAGCTGATAATTCTACAGAGACACAGACACACAAACCGAAAGTCACAAATCTTTGCTTCGTACATGATGATGAGAGCCCTTTCCCAGGGCAAAGCTTTACGATAACTGTCTCAGAAGGAAGCACCAAAGCAGAGTCTGACCCCGTCCGACGAACAACAGAGAAATCAAATGAGGCAGAACTGGGGAGTGGGCCCCAGGGAACCAAGACAGGGAAGGGCTGCAGATACCTGGAACTACACTGGGCTAAACAGAAAAAGGAGGTATAGGATAAGGAGTAGCTTGTATGTTCCCAGAACTGGGCTGGGCCAATGGGAAACAGAGAGCTCTCCGACGGGAAGGGTAACTACTATCAGCCCCTAAGGGCAACAGAGAGCTTCAGGGCAGGAAGAGTAAAGGCTACAGCCCCGGGTGCAACAAAACTGATCATGCTGTATAAACAATGATGTATCTAAGGGATACTGGACCCGGTTTCCAGCAGGTGTCACTCCCACCAATAGATGGAGCAGCCTGCTAACCAAGGCCTCAATCCGGGCCGTTCTCTCACCACCACTGGAACAGAGGGCTTACAAAAGGGATTTTCTACCAAACAAGAAAAGAAAAGAAAAGAAAAGAATAAGGACTGCAGTATCGGTAGACCTATGAACTGTTGAAATACAGAACCCAATTTCGAAAGCAGATGCAACCAGATGAGCAGAATAAAGTAATCCAGAATTACCTGGGGCCAGTCATTCCAATTTTCAGGGACGCTGGACCCACTTTCCAGCAGGGGCTGCTCCTCACGAATAGATGGAAGCCTCCCCGGGGGGTACTAGTGGTGTCTTCTCTTAGCAGCACCATTAGGGTCAACTTGACCTGTTGTTTAAAAAAAAAAAAAAAAAAAGAAAGGATCATACCTTGAAAAAAAAAAACAAAAAAGAACTCGAATTATATTTCGCAAGTATCAATTTGAGGCATGGGACCTCAGAATTAGGCCCTTAGCCACTTTCGCTTACGGCCCGGCGGAACTCAGAGCAGCCAAGATCAATCACTAAAAAAAAAAAAAAAAAAAAAAAAAAAAAAAAAAAAAAAAAAAAAAAAAAAAAAAAGATCAATCACTTCGAAATCAATTGAATTGAACGGAATTGAATTGAACGTAAAAAGAAGGATCATCAGGTCTCTACCAGGTAAAGAATCATACCTCATACCTCAAAGCTGTCGCAAAAATGAAGAGTGCAGGGTCAGTGTACGCCAATTAATCAAGGATAAAATAGGGACAACGAGATAGCGTGATTCTAGACACTGTCACCCCGCACAGGATCCCTATGTAGAGGCAGGAAGCCAGGCTGTCCGCGGCTGCAGGGAGGCCCTCCGAATCGAGGCCGCTGCTCGAAAAGTTGAAACCCCACTCTTCCGTCAGACACCGCTCGTGTCTCAGGGAGCACTCACACTAGCACTTTTCAGAATGCATCTGACTGCGATTCCGGCAAGACTACGATGAATCTGACCGCCATAAAGTCCAGAGCCTTGTGCAAAAGTCCTCGAGTGAGTAGTACGTCCTCAGAGCATACTCACACCAGGACCTTTTTACTTATTTCCGGAGGCAATAGCAGTCAGATTCATCGAGGTCCTGCCGTAAATGCGGCGAGATACATCTAAGGTAGTGTTTGTGTGAGTACGCCCTCACGCTCCTCCTCCTCCCTCCACGCAGTCGCACATCCTTCCCTGCCAGTCAACCGAAAAGGAAGAAGATAAAGATACGGATGAGATAAAGATACGATGAAGATCAGATAACGACAAGGATATTAAGCTAAAAAAAGAAAAGAAAGATGAAGAAGATACGATAAAGTTTACGACGATAAGGAACGAGATGGCTTCATCATTTTGGACACTCCTCGCAGGAGTCCTTGACAAAGGAAGCGAGGTTGGGCGACTCCAAGTGCACTCCGACTTGAGGCCGCTGCTTGCAGAACAGAAGCCTTGACTCGTACGACATCACCCTGTTAAAGTACACGTGTTCCACCTCCCTCTTCCCTCCATCCTCCGATATCACATAGTTCCCTTCAAATTGGCAGTAGCAGAACGTAGCCGATGCTGCAACGGCGCTGACCGCACCCCGAGAGTTATTCACGAACGAAGAGTTTATGAACTTCAGGGAGCCTATGGACACAGACACCGCGCCTCCCGAGTTGGCCTCGAACTCGCATCTTTCGCCGTCCACCGTTGCTCGATATAGAAAGATCACCACCCCACCTATGTTCGATCGAAAGACGACGTCCTTCAGATAGACATTGCCAAACATGCCGTCAATCACCGTACCGTTGTTGCCAATAAACGTGGAGTTTTCGATGGTGACGGTACCCATGAACGCGCCAAAAAGTCCACCTCCCCGGGCAGTGTTGTTCTGGAACAGGCAGTTCTTGACAACGATGGTGCCCCCGCCCGCGATGACGGAGCTCGCGTTCTCTTTCGAAAGAGTAAAGTTTGACATCAGCAGGTTCTGCAGCGTCAGGATGATCCGCTCCTCGGCGCGGGCAAACCCGCCGAACCGCTCTCCACCGTAGATCTGGCAGAGCCTCGGCTGCCCGCAGTCTGTCGTGCAGTTCCCGATGACTGTCAGATTAGGACAGGTCACGTAGGGAAGATCAGACGTCAGACGGATGTCAGATGTCAGTCGCACGATCGTCGTGTTGGGGTTCATCATCGCCGCTCGTAGCCGAGCTTCAGCTGTGAGCGTGGAGGTGCACAAGCCGCGACGTGCCTCGGTAGCTGCCACGCCGCCCGCAGCGGCTTTCACGCCGCCGCCATAGCCGTCCAAGCTCAGCAAGACAAGCAACAGAAGCACTAGCGGCTCGCACGCCGTGCGCGTACGCAAGGTCGCCTGGCCTCCTGCCATAGCCTCAAGCAAGCACGAGTACGGACTCGGCGACGAGTGCCTGAAGGGGCAAATGTGAATCTCAACAATGTTGGAAAAGAATAAGCACTACCAGAGTGTGGCGTATAGGAGAAAGGAAGAAAGCGTGTAGTGTAGCGATGGTAGAACGAACCGACGGAATTGCGTGCTTCCCTGAATGTGACATTCAATAAATCCTAAAGATATTGCGCTGACGATCGGATCTCGGCAGTGGAGATTTTTTATTTTCTATTTTTGTTCCTCTTTTTCCTTTTTTTTAATGAAGGGCGACGCCCCCGCGAGATCGGGGCTCGCCGCACCACTCTCGAAATGTGGAACGTGAGGATGAACTTACTGCTAGAACATGGCCAGATGCACCCGTCACATTTTTGTCTTTCCCTCATTTGGAAATTGGTGTGGCGAGGCCCATCGTCGTTGAGCTGACCAGCCCCATCTAAATACCCAAATCCGCAAAATACGCGTATTTGGGAAGGGCCGATTTGAGGTTTTCGGCATGGTTGACGTCACACTGCTGTACCTTTTCAGATGGGACAAGGTCGCCGCCATCTGGAGAAATGGGGATTTGGTACTTGGCTGGTCACACGGCGCCATCCACAAATTGTGCAAGAAAATGGGGATTTGTGAACGAATTTTTGCCAAATTTTGAAGAAAATGCAAAAAAAAAAAAAAGGGAATTTGGAATAGTACATTTGCCAATTTGGTAGAAATGTGGTTTCCTTCATGCGGATTCATCTGGATTTGAACTTTGTTCTGTATTTCAACAGTCCTTGAGTATACCAGCTGAGCTACCGGTAGGCTCGTTGGTGCGGTGGAGATTTGCGGTCCGAGACGAGGCGGGGGAGGGGGGGGGGGGGGGGGGGCCAAGGGGGGGGAGGAAAGAAAAGAACGATGTGGCGGGTGAGATTTGCTGATTTGCTGTCCGAGGACGACGGCCACGTCTGCATGGAGTCAGGACGACCCTTCCAGGTCATTGGTGACCAGGTTCGCACCTTCTGATCACGAGCTTCGCGTCGTTGCGCCCTGCCGCACGAAAATTCACGGCCATCTACAGAAGAGAGCAACAGCGCGGATGTACGTGTTGATGATATGTAGACCGGAGTTCGAACCCCGATGTCAAGGCTCCTGCTACACGTACACAGTCGTCCGGTTCTGAAAAAATCAAGTGCAGCGGAGCCCGACACGTACACAGAAGGCGACCCGCGTGGCAGGCTACAAGGAAGCTCTTTTTTTTTTAGGGGGGGGGAGACTTCAGTAGAGTCACAAAAAAGGAGTTATAATTGCAATATGGGGCAAGATACAGTTTGCAAGTGCACTTCAGGCACCCTAACTGGCCAGCAGCTCGGTGGTACACATTGCCTGAACTGCAATTCGACACTGTATCTTGGTCCATAGTGCAATGCAATTATAACTCGTTTTTGTGACTCCCTCCTAGTTTCCCCTTCTTTTTTTCCCTTTTTTTTGGCGCGCAAAGGAACTCCAGCCGCGCCAGCTGGGGCTATGGGTCTGGCTCCACTACAAGGGCCTTGCCACACCACTCTTGAAACCGGGAAATTGTCCTCCGGGACATCCGTTAAAATTGGAATGATACAGAGAAGATTAGCATGGTCCCTGCGCAAGGATGACACGCATGAAGAAAAAAAAAAGAAAAAAAAAAGGGGGAAATATGTCAAGAGCTGTCAGACGTTCTCAAGAGTTGGGTTTTCAAGAGTTTTTGGCCCCTCGCCACACAGCAGTCTCGAAAGGGCGATGCCGTTGGACACAGTATGAAAAACGACAGTCATTTCGCATGGCGTCAGGATAACGGCCTGACAACAACTCTTCAAAAGAAAATCTAAAGTCCGTCAAGGGTTCGGCCAAGGACGGCCAAGGACTGGAAAGGCATGCGTTGCAGGCTGGGGTTTCCAATCTTTCAAGAGCTGCTCTTGAAAGGGTTTCAAGAGCCACTGAGGGGCTCAATCCTAGCTGGTGTAGCACGTGAACTCTGACCACTTCGGCTGCTTGTTCTTCTGAGACGGGGCAGGAATACCGATCAGCGGGAGTGTGAGAGGGAGTCCCTGTGGCGAGTCTGAGGGTATACTCACACTAGCACGCATTTTCATAAATCGTAAATTTTAGGTGATTTTTTGGGTCACACGGGCTACGTATCACGCAATGGGCCCGTAAGTGTCAGCAGGCACCGGGTTACGTATTTTGCGGGAACCTCTGGAGGTCCCCGCAACTGCGTACTTCTTTTAGACCTGTTTCTCGGGAAAAGTTATAAAAGCTCCCCGCCACGAAACCTTTGTATCGATATCTCCCAAAATGGACTTGCTGCATTTGAGATCCCCCAATAACTTTTCTGTAATTCTTGCTCCCCGGTCTGAGGCCGGCCGGTAGGGCCTCAGACCGGGCCTGAGGCCATGGAAGCTGATAAGCTTGGCTCTTTTCGAAGTTTCCGTTCTGCCTGCGGCACACTTGCAATTTCTTGGATGTATCTTTCTCGAATCTGGCCCAGGTGAGGTGAAGGCCCAAGTACCTCCGGCTGTACTAGGCCGGTAACGCCCGCAATGCAAAAATGGCGGGAAGTCATTTTCGGACCGGCGGCACACTTGCACTTTCTTGGATGTACTTCCTTGAATGTATCTTTCTCGAATCGGGCTCAGGTGAGGTGAAGGCCCAAGTACCTCCGGCCGCGTACTGGGCCTGTAACGCCCGCTATGCAAAAATGGCGGGAAGTCATTTTCGGACCTGCGGCACACTTGCACTTTCTTGGATGTATCTTTCTTGAATCGGGCCCAGGTGAGCTGAAGGAAGTGCGGATGCAAGTATGCTATGCCCTCTCGAATGTACCGAACCCGAATATCGCCCACGCACACCTGTGTTGGCTGGCGGCTGGAAATTCGAAGTGACTACCGGAACGGAAACTTGAGCCTTGGTTATCAAGCTGCCGTGGCCTCAGCCCCGGACTGAGGCCCTACCGGCCTCAGACCGGGGAGCAAGAATAACAAAAAAGTTGTTGGGGGACCTCAAATGCAGCAAGTCCATTTTGGGGAGAAATCGATACAAAGGTTTTGCTGCGGGGAGCTTCTATAACTTTTCCCCTGTTTCTTTCTGGAAACAAAAAAAAGAATTCGACTTTTGGTTGGCAGCTCTCGTAAGAAAAGAAAAGCAAAGAAAAACAGGAAAAAGGGACGGATTTTTATGCATCATGCTGTGTGACCCCTCAGCCGGTATAATTGCATTCCTAGAGCAGGTCAAGAGTGTGTCCTTTCTGTTTTGTGAGGTATACGGGTGTGCTGTGTGACTGGGATGTGGCGTACAATCGCTAATTGGCTCACATAGAATTTGCGATTGTACGTGCTGGTGTGAGTATGCCCTGAGCAATGAGAGGCAAAAACAATTCTGCGACTGGACCCCCACTCATATCCGTTTGCTTAGAGTGGTCATCGAGGTCGCGTCTCTCAGGGCATACTCACACGAGGACCAAAAGACCCAAAATCCCAAAATTTGAGTCATTTTTCAGGTCACACTCGACAGGCTTGCTGCCCAAATGCCTCAAACGGTGACCCTTCTGTCAGCGGCCTGCGGGGCTGCGGGCGTACCCTTTTTGAGACCACCGCCAGAGGTGGTCTCAAATTACTTTCCATTCTTTTTTTTCTGTTTTTGCGAATTGAAGAGAATCGTAGACGAAGAAAACAGCCCCCCAAACAACTGAAAGTGCGACCAGGAACATTTAACTTGTAGATAAGGCCCAAGCGTTATGCTAGCGTGAAAAAAAAATTAAAACAAGGGGTAACTAGGGCGCAGTCACAAAAGCAGTTTGTAAATGCATTTCGAACTGCCTCTTTGGAGTCCAGTACGGTCCCGAGTTTCAACTGCAGTCGAAACTCTTGACATGCACAAAACTCGCAAGGCCGAGTTTGCAATTGCAGTCCAGT
>BFEA01000915.1:168698-183850 GCA_003427395.1 Chara braunii | reverse complement strand
GTCTCTACCACAGGGGAAGAGAGAATGACAAAGATGGACAATCAAAACCAAGCTACCCACAACATACTCGACGAAGCTGCAAGAAGACCTGCTCAAACTAGGGACTGTGTCCAGTCAACAGAAGCAGGGAGGGATACGACAATAATCATAGCTGRATCAACYKGGCCCTTMAGCAGTACGAAGGCCCATAATAGTGCAAAAACTGGGACGCAGGACCCACTCCCCGGCAATCTTATCACTCTCCTGCGCTTGATAGGGGACGCTGGACCCGGTTTCCAGCACAGTGGTGTCATGTTCAAATATTGTAAAAGTTGTAATGATGTATTCAAAGGGATGTTGGACCCGGTTTCCAGCAGGTGATGCTCCCCACCAATAGATGGAGTGGCCCGATAGGCAAGGCCTCAATCCTGGTGGTTCTCTTACCACCACCGGGATAGTGGTCTTGTACGAGGCCTTTTTCCAAAAAAAAATAAAAAAAATAAATAATAATAATAATAATAATAATAAATAAAAATGGAAAGGTACACAACAACCAAACATACGACAGACTAACCGTCACCATCTCATTTCAAAAGAGAGAGAGAGAGAGAGAGAGAGAGAGAGAGAGAGAGAGAGAGAGAGAGAGAGAGAGAGAGAGACTTGTGCCATGTTGTATGCACAGCCAATCGGCGGGATGACATCATGTCACCCGCTACGTCCATTGGCTGAACACTGCGTTTCAGATAACACACACACACACACACACACACACACACACACACACACACACACACACACACACACACGGGGTCCGAGGTCGGGACCCGTCGGCGGCGATGGCAAATGTTGTTGTCCGTCCATCGGCCACCGCGCGGACGACCGCCATCCATTCCACGAAACCGGTCGGCGCCGAACCGACACGACGATCGCGCCGCAAAAAAAAATCTACAAAAAAAAATCTACAAAAAAAAAAACAAAAAAAATTGAAAAAAAAAAGGCCACGAAACATACCACCAACCACAGGGACCCCGCCCGAACTTCTGTCCGTCGGGTGGACCGTACCAGTCCAGTCGAGGCCACATGTGGAAACGTTACCATTTCCAAAAACACACAAAAAAAAAACCACGACCTCCAAGGTTCCGTGGGACATAGCCTCGGCAAAAAATGGCGCGCAGTATACTTCAGGGTTGGCAAAAACAGGCTCGGACGTACTGGTGGTTTAAGAGAAAACTAGGGCGCGGTCAGGGTTAGAGTTTGAAAATACGTTTCAAACTTCGGTTTTGGAGTCCATTCCCCTCTGAAGTCTACACTGCGGGCCAAACTCCCCCGTCGCGTGGCTGTCGCAGGGCAGAGTTTGTAACTGCAGTCTAGTCATCCACGTCGGAGGGGCAGGCCGTTTTCCAGAGAGAACACCTTATCCGTATCTATGAGGAAGCGTGGTATTTGGACCCGGTTGTTAACCCCTCGCTGAAGAGAGGGAGAACGCATGGGGAAGGGCCTAATATAATGTCGTACGTGGCCAGGAATGAACGAATTGCCCAACGGATGGTGATGAAGGGCGAAGATAGGATACCCACGAGGTCAGGATCAATCAAAGTTATTTTTAAACCCTGGATGACAAAGCAGGAAATTGACGAATTGAGAGATAACGAAGGGGCGGGGAAATTCTGAGTAATCGCTCTCAGAGTACCACTCGAAGCCCTACCCCCATTACGATTCGCTGTTGAAAGGTTGATGGGCCGGATCCTTCATGTGCGTCCCCCAGAGAGGAACGCAGAAGAACCAAGACTAGGGAATATTAGGATAGATTGCGTTCCGGAGGTAAGGGAGAATTTTAAGGAATGGCTTGTGGTGAGAAAACCTACGGGAGGTTGGTTGGAGGTACAATTTGCGAATCAGGACACAATTTTCTGCAACAAATGTATGTGGTGATTCCACGACGAATTCGACCCAGACTGTCCGAGGTTCAACGAACCGATGCCGGAAGGCCGACGAGGTAGGGGAAAAGGAGGAAGAGGTAGAGGGGGAGGAGCCAGAAGAGGGGGAAGGGACTTTTCATATTTGGGGAGGGGGGGCAGAGGGGGAGGGGGAGGGGGGGGGGGAGGAGGGGGGGGAGGTGGCCTGGTCCCCCAAAATCAACCTCCTGCTCCGATCTTGCCGGCACCGCCAGCCCCGTCACTTCCGATGGTTTTATATGGGAATGGGCAAGGAATTCCGCCCCCACCCCTGGCACAAGGGGGAACAGGGATTTGGCCTTCGGCCCCACCCCCGTTCCCACCAGCCCCAAACAGGCAGAATGTCGGCCCACACCAGACAGGATATCAGGGACTTGAACTCCGGCACGGGCCTATCCAGACCTCATCAGCACAACAGACTTGCTCCACGGCAACAGGAAGGGGAACTCAGAATCAGCCTCCATCTTCCGTACCGAACCCGGGCCTCCAGCCTATACCTGTCCGGCCACAAGTCTGGCCACAGGTCATACCACGTCATCCATGGTCTAGTCAAAGTTTTGCCCACTCTTTTCAAACACACCCCCCCAGAACGGCGGAGCCCAACTCAGAGGCAGG
The DNA here is from genome assembly GCA_003427395.1 of Chara braunii. Classification (NCBI taxonomy): domain Eukaryota; kingdom Viridiplantae; phylum Streptophyta; class Charophyceae; order Charales; family Characeae; genus Chara; species Chara braunii. The sequence goes on along the minus strand of BFEA01000915.1, from coordinate 181,301 downwards.
GCAGGGAAGGACAGGGCCCAACAGAGGCCAGGATAAACCCAGAGCCCCACTATCAGAAAGAAGACAGGGAGCGGACTTAAATTTGGGACGGAATGGGGAGGGCAGGGGGACAGGGGAACAAACCGGAAGGGGTAACCTCCTCCAAGGGGCTGTGGGTGGTCTGGATGGGGATGGTTGGCAAGGATATAATTATTCATATCCACATCCACACCCACATCATCCACACCCGGCGGGTTACACACAGGTAGGAGGGAGGGGAGACCCCCAGTTCCTAGGAATGGAATCACTAGGGCATATTACTACAGGCTCCCGGCTAGTCTCGCCGCTCCCCACTGGGGGCCAAACAACTGGGCACCGGGAAGTTAATGTTACCTCCATCTGCTCCACTCAGCAGGTAGGAATGAACCCAAGACCTCTGACAACACTTCCACTGGCGACAGTCAGTACTCAGGGCTTGACAGAGAGACTGAGTCAAACCTACGTCACTGTCCAATTCAATCCGGAGTTTGCAATTGAGAATAGCAGGGAAGAAAGAGCAGCACGGGAGATGCTGGGACTAGATAGATATCTGAGCAATGAACGACAGCTGGCGGAAAGAGCTGAGGGTGGGGGACTGCTACAAGGCTTGAATAACAAGGAAGGGGCAAGAGGGGGTGAGAGAGGCATCCCCCCCCCAGACCAGATCATGAGAGATCCGGGTAACCGGAAGTCATTGCAGGCCCCAGTTAAAATAAGGAGGCTAGGAGAGGGTGGAGAGGGAGAAACCACGCAGGAGGAAGCAGAAGGAACTGTAGAATACTACAGCATTCGGCCCCCTTCCAGCCAACCAGCAAAAGGAAGCAGAGAGACACCGCAGGTACAGGCCAAGCTAGTCCCCACTAGACAAGGGGAAATTCTAGCCCGAACCGGCTCAAATCCAAGAGGAGCCACATATATGCTGGTCCTAGTTTGTGCCTCGTTGGCACCGCAAGGGGTGAAAATTATGGCGGTGGACACAAGCGCAGGAGGCTGGACGCTCCCTACAGTCCCAACGGAATCACTGCCTCTCACAAAAGACGCGATCAGGATGAAGTCTCAATGCTTTGTAGCAGACCGTTTTCCTTTCAGACTAATCCCAGGAATTTGAACGAACAGAAAGTCGTTTACACTCCCACAGGGCACCGTCTCCTTCGTAACAGTGGTGTTGGATGTGAAGATTACAGCGGATGTGGCCACTCAGTTGGCCACACAAGGAATAGGCTGGATCCCACCAAATTGGCTGAATTCCAATTCTTCGAAAGAAATGGAGAAGTTCCAGCTCACGGAAGATGTGCCAGCCTCATTTGTGGCAGATTTCTGCTCAGCCTTGCAAGGGGACAAACAACCCTGGTCTCCGTGTTTTCGCACCCTGATGCTTACCCCTTGGGAACCACCTACTGAAGCAGAAACACAGGCACAAGGAAGAAGAAGAAAGGCAAACAGCAAAACACAAGCAATCGAGCAGCGGATCCAAACATCAACCGCTCCACAGTCACCGTTAAATGGATAGGGTCCGGGTAGCTACATGGAACGTGAGAGGTTTGGTGAACTCGTCAGGGAAATTCAAAAGGGCACGTCTCAAGACATGGATCCATCGTCAGAGAGCATACATTGTTTTTTTGCAAGAAACAAAACTAGACGAATTAAGGATTGCAGAAATTTCTCGTTGGTGGAGAGACCCTCAGTTGTGGGCTCCCGCAAATGGTACACGAGGTGCTACCGCAATCTTGATCCATAAAGATCTAGAACTAACAATCCTGGATTCCTTGACAAACATTTGGGGACACTGGGCTTGGATGAAAGTTAGTATGGAAAATCAGGAATGACTGCTGATGTCGGTGTACGCTCCCTTGATTCCGGGAGAGAGACGGTCCTTCTTTGCAGAGCTGCAACACATCGTCCCAGAAGTTCAGAACATGGTGGTCGTAGGTGATTTCAATACAGTCCTCAGCCCAGGCCTGGACTCACAGGAACTAGAGGCAAGGAAGACAGACGCACGCATGCTGTTGCAATTCATGGCGGAAAGGAATTTGACGCACGCATTCAGACAGTTACATCCGGATGAGCCGGGCTTCACCTGGTTCTCCACACAACAGCAGTTGAATGCTGAACCTCCCAAGTGAAGGCTTGATCTACTGCTGGTCAAGGGAGAACCGTGGGAGGCGATGATCAGTGCGGAAACAGTACCAGCTCCCATGTCGGACCACCGCCCAATTTTGGCAAATTTAAGAACAAGCGCATGCATCCAAAGAGATACAGGCACCTTTCGCTTGAATACGGAACACCTCAAGAACCCAGCAGTTATTGAATGGTGCAGGAACCACTGGGAGGACTGGTCCAAGACCAAGAACAGGTTTGAATCGGAAGAAGAATGGACACAGTTGGGATTTAGAATCGTTACTAGAGCAATGAATGTGTTCTCAAGGATTTTGGCAAGGGGAAAAAACAGGGAAGAGCAAGAGTGCCAACAACGGATTGAGGAGGCAGAAGATCAGATAGGGAAAGATCCCCTATCTGATATCTATTGGGAGAAGAGGAGAGCGGAATGGTTGGAGAAGTGGGAGAAGTTGCAGATTGGGGAACAAGAGGTATGGGCGCAGTGAGCAAGGGAGAAGGGTATGATGCAAGTAGACCGAATGACAAAGGAGACGTTTCAACGTCCAAGCCTGCCAAGGAGGCATAGGCTGATCAGGGCGATGCACCACCCATTCAATTCTCAAGCGGATGAGGCAACAGACAATGAGGGGATGACACAGTATGCAGCAGAATATTTCACGGACATTTTCACCTCGCGTCGCCCGACTGAAGAGTCCCTAGCAGAAATGCAGATGGAATCGGACCTATGGCGACACACTACAGTGAGATTGACAGATCACCAAAGACACAACTTGGATCGACCGCTCACGTTGGAAGAGTTGGGAGAGGCAATGAGAAGCATGGCAAGAGGCAAGGCGCCGGGAGACGACGGATTACCGGTGGAGTTCTTCGAAGCCACCTGGGAACAGGTAGGCCCGATTTTGGTAAGGCTATTCAACAGAGTGTTGGAGGGTGGAAAGCTGACTGAGGATATGTGCAGAGGAGTTATTACTCTGATGTACAAAAAGGGAGACAAGTTGAATGTACGGAATTGGAGGCCTATAACCTTACTAAACGTGGCGTACAAGATCTTGGCGAAGGCTCTCTCAAGAAGGGTGGGGGAGGTTCTTCCGGACTTAGTCAAGTCGGATCAGGGAGCGTTTGTGAAGGGGAGGTCGATTTCAGAGAACATACTAGTGGCGATGGGGGCATTGGAAGTGATAAGCAAAGAGCGCAGACAAGTTCTGGTGGCTATGCTTGATTTAGAAAAGGCTTATGACCGGGTTAATTGGTCATTTGTTTTGGCGACGCTGGAACATGTGAACTTCGGCAGTTCATTTCGCAGATGGGTGGGTATGATGTACAGGAGCGCCACTGCAACAGTCACTACTAATGAAAGGAAATCTAGGGAGTTTTCGCTTACCCGGTCCCTGCGGCATGGCTGCCCTTTGGCCCCGCTGCTGTTTGTGGTTCAGATGGAAGTAGTGATGAATGCTGTAAGGGCTGCCCCCCTGATTAAAGGGTTTCAACTGTACGAAGAAGAGGTCCGGGTGGGAGCTATCGCAGACGACTTACTCCTGATCTCGGAAGCAACCCCGGAATCCATGGGAGCCGCAAAAGACCTGGTGGATCAATACTCTAGCCTATCGGAGGCTAAAGTAAACTGGGATAAATCCGTATACTTCCTTCCGTCTGAGTTTGATATTGAGGATGACTGGACGATGAGACGAGCCCCAGTGCAAGATTCAGAACGGTATTTAGGAGTACAAGTTTCACTGAATAATAACAGGCCGGCACAAGACTCCATCTTGGTGGCGAAGGCGGAAGCACGGGTGAAAAGTTGCAAAGCTGCCATGAGACTCTCCCTTATGGGAAGAGCCAGAGTGGTTACAACATCAATATTTTCCCTTATCTGGCACATAGCAGCCGTCATCCTAATCTCCAGAACCACACTGCAGAAACTGAGATCGGTAGCCTCCAAGTATTTATGGAAACTGACGGCACTAGAGGAGGAAGGCTTTATCTGCAAGGTAGCATGGGATAAAGTTGCACAGTCCAAGAGAGATGGAGGCTTAAGCATCATTGACCCAGAAAGACAAAATTTGGCACTACTGGGTAAATGGTTCCTGAAGATTAGCTCTCGAGCAGAACTGAGAAACTGGTTGTTGATAATGCAGTATATTATGCAACAGGAGTTCCACTTGGCCCGAAAGGAGGATGTCTGGCTCTGTCTCCAAATGTCAGCATTTCTGAAACGCCGCCCCAACTCTGCAATTGGTGCCTCCTGGTGCACAACATGGAAGAAGCTGAGGCCCCAGCTCCCAGCGACTCTAGAGTCAAAAGCAGAGATCTTGAGACAACCATTATTCGAAAACTCCCTAATCACAGATATAGGGGGAAGAGAGTTTGAGGTATCAGGTTCGCCTACAACTTTTTGGCGCAAGTGGATTGAGAGAGGGGTCTCCAGGGTACAAGATCTATGGGATGACCACAGGAAGGATTGGAGAACAGAAAGGGAACTTCGTCAGGTATTGGGGAGGATGCAGAATGTGGGTGGTCGCAGGGATGCAATCACGGAAGCCATATCAATCGAATGGAGGGAGATACTCAGCAGGAAACACCCGAAGAGAAAAGAAGCTTGGTACAAAGAGGAGGGGATAGGTGCACCCTCCATGGAGTATCTCAGGCTGGAGGAGCTAACTGAGCAGGGGATATGGACGGCAACTAGGTGGGAGGTAGAGAAGCCGGATGCAGGGGAGGGCAAGTTACGGCAAATAGATACAGAAGGCAACGCAGGGATTGATCCTCTCCAGTCGCTGACAGAGGTTAGAGTCTGTTCAAAACCCCAGTCCACTCACGGCCGGAATTTCATTCTGATCCAAGGAGGGGCCGCTATTTCAGAACTGAGACTGGATCCTCTAGCTTAATATTGGAGACAAGATGTGCAAGGGCACTACAAAAAGAGGTTTATCCTAAGCTATGATACAAAGCTGGGGAGAAGATTGTTGAAGCCACTGGAAAGCAGAATGGAAGAAATCCGGGAAAGAGCGGCAAGAACACTAAACCTGTCAGAAACCCCGTCAGCGGCGGCGCTGTATGGGTTGTGGTTGGCCCTCCCAGGCCTTCCAAGTGTGAAGCTTGCTGGCCTGCTATGGTTGATCTCCCATTCAGCACTGCCGTCGGCCACCTGGCTGGCAGAGAGGGGTATGGAAGTAACAAGGAATTGTAGAAGATGTGGCTGTTGCTCAGAGGAATCGACTTACCACCTCATCTGGGATTGTCCTGCATCCAAACGGATATGGCTCTGGTGGGCAGAACACTGGCAAAGGATGGGGCCGCTGCTGAACTGGGATCAGGACTGGGTGCTAACTGGCAAACTGCCTCCTTTGTTTTACAGTGGACGGGGGTGGGGGTATGTTGCATAGTCAATCCGGTCGGTATTGATGTGGATTATTTGGGAAGACCGGAACAATATATGTTTCCGGGTGGAATGGTCTGCTGACGTGGCTATCAAGAGGAAAGCGAAAGCCTTGATTCGGACAATGATCATAGCCCACAAGGGCACCAAATACCTCAAAAAAGCCGAACCAAATGCCTCAAAGTTTTGAGACTTTTGGTCCCTGTGTGAGTATGCCCACATTATTGTTTTTGTTGTTCCTTGAGGAGGGCTTGGATGCTGTTTCGTCTAGTAGGACCTATCGGTAGCTGCTCGACTGGTACTGACATCACAGTACTTGGGTCAGATTTGCTCAGAGGGCCTTTTTTTTCTGGAGGAGGGTCTAAGATCGGAACCACTGTGACCAAGCTCCTCCCCAGAGTAGATCTGACCTGACGAGCTGGCTAATCCAGATTCCAATTTACTCTTTTTAAATAGAATGAACATTTCGTGTTTCTTGAATGCCTGTAGAGCTTCAAATTGAACTCCGCCATCAAGGAATAAACCTGGGACCTATGTGTACCCCCCGTACGTATACGAGGAGTATGAGCGGCCGTACGGCCATACGTACGGGCCTCCAGGCGACTATACGAGCCGTTTCGTGGGCCTTGCTGGGGGGGGGTGTGACATCTGAGGGGGTGGCAGGAGGGTGCACGTCGGGGGCTACCCCCCAAAGGAAAAAAGAATGAAAAAAGAAAAAGTTTGTTCAAGGGTTGTGCGGAGATGGTCAGGAATTAAAGAAAAAAGAAAAGACTGATTGATTGATGCGAGGCACCGTGCCAAGGCCTCGACGAGCCCTACTGGGCCCTGTTTTCAACAATGTCGGCCGCCCTAAGTGAAGGCAGGCCCGACCAAGGACAAGAGGCCTATTTTCGGCTACCACACAACTGGGGAAATTCAGGCAGTTGCGCAGCGCCAGTGGGTTGAGAGTGCCCAGACCCTGGCTGCCTTTTTCAAATGTAACTGAGGCAGGCCCTGGGCCAGATACGCAACATGGGCCGAACACAGGCTGTGGGCAGTTGAACACGGGTAACCGCCCTAAGCCCTGGGCCTGATTCCCTGGACCGGGGCTCAACCATTTGGGGCCTACCGGAAGCTTCTGGGCAGGGGCTTAGGGCAGCCACACCGCACGCAGCATGCAGGCAACTTCCATATAGGAAAGTGCCTGCCCCCGCATTTGGCATTCGGGCACTTGCTGCATGCTGCGCTACTGGCAGGCAAGCGCCCACGCGCTCACGGGCGAGCAAGGGATCCACAGGCAGCCATAGCTGAGCTGGCCTGCGAGGTGCTGGATGGGGCACATGGCGGTCCTTGGGTGCACGTGGCATCTGTGTGGGGGATCAAGGTTGTGAGTGATGCGAGAGACATACCTGGTGCTTGAGGCAAATGGCATTGGCCGAGATCTGTTCATACTTCGGGGAGCTGTTGATGTCACCAGCGGCATTGTAGATAGGCTAGAATCCCGCTAGATAGGATCTGCCATTTGTAGTATGGGCGCAGAACGCCAAATAGGAAATCAACATTGGTCCTTTGTTGATGATGATGAGACTATTCCAACATTGTCACTTGTGAGCTTTTGCTGTGTTTTTTTTTTTTTTGTTTTTTTTTTTGTTTTTTTTTTTTTCAACCGGAGTAGATGCTAGTGATGCTGATAATAGCAAACATCACTAGCACTCCCGGGGAGACTCCATCTATTGGTGGGGAGCTGCACCTGCTGGAAAATGGGTCCAGCGTCACTTTTTACAATAAGAAAATGAGAGTGTACAGAATTTGAGATAGCCTTTTGTGAATCATCATCTCTTCATCCCTTTTGGACGCCAAATCTAGCACTACTTATCTGGTCCTGATTCACAAAAGAGTTCCTGAAGCTCCAATCTGATATCTTTAATCATACCCAAACCAAGACTTGAGAACAATAGTTGATGATGGGGGAGGAAAGTGATCTGGAAACTCTACTGGAGAACGCAGGGGTATGGATGGATCTACCATTGTCCAATCCTGAAATAGTATCTTATAATCTCTCCTGAAATCTTCATTGTCCCCTCCTCTGGCCCCTTCCCATTTTACTTTTCCTAATTTTCCCCCCTGGTTCCCTCCCAGCCATATTTGGATATGTTTATGGATTTCTTCCTTTGAGGATAAGTGTTGTGTTTTTTCCTTCACCTGACCCCATTTAGTCGTAATTTCTGTTTGGACATATAATTTAATAGTTTCAGTTAATTTGACCCATTATTTGGTGGAACTCGAGTTGCAGTTCTGCTTCTGGTTCGAGGTCACAACTATCTGGTTTCATGTGTATGATGCCGCTTGGTTTCTGGAATTCGTTATCGCTCATTTTCCTTGCATTTTGCTATCAGAGTTGTGGTACGTTGCACTAATCTGGCGCTTGTCTTCTGCCTAAGCGGTACATGCATTAAGTCTGTTCGGTGAGCGGTCGTAGGGAGTGTGTAGTGAGGAGGGCGAAGGCAAGCAGGCAACCCAGGCGGAGAGGGGTATCGCCAAGAAGGCTACAAAGTGATGTTGGGTGTTTCGCAGTGTGATGAGAACTATCTGATGTGCGATTGATCTTGAGGTGGAACGGCATTCTAATGCTGGTTGTGCCGAAGCAGTGTCGCGGACTCACCGAGTGAGGTGCTCCGCCTGGGATAGAGATGGAGATGGAGGATGAGGGTGGAGCAAGATGGCACAGCGCAGCTCCCACGCAAACTCCAACGCACGTACTACAAATTGTGCGAATGTAGAATGATCCAAAGTACAGACTTTGGTTGGGGTATACCCGAGCGAACTGACTAGATTGGACCGAACTGGCTGGTACTAACAGAGGCATCGACCTGGACTTGACTAACCCGAATACCACACAGGCATGTGAGAACAGGCCAAGGGGCTGGTCTCACAGGCCAACCAGAGGTCCGATACACGATCATCGGCCTGTGATGGATCGCCTAGATAAAAGCACGCTTCCGCCAAGAAGCAGAACTCTACCAAGAAAAGAAAACCCGAGTAGTCTAGGATGCGGAGCAAGCTCCATGCAAGTGTCATTTCGTCAAAATAGACATCTTTTATTTTTTGAACGAAATTAAAACCGAGTTTTTTGGCCGAAAACTCGTCAAAATTTGTTGTTCCTGACGGTCTGGCGTTTTACAAACGCTGGACCTCCTGGTTGTACATGGACCTAGCTTGAGACCAGGCACCTCCAGGCAGGACTGCACTGCCTGGAGGTGCCTGGTCTCAAGCTAGGTCCATGTACAGCCAGGAGGTCCAGCGTTTCCTCAGGAATAACAAATTTTGACGAGTTTTTGGCCAAAAAACTCAGTTTCAATTTCGTCCAAAAAATAAAAAATGGCCATTTTGACAAAATGGTCATTATGCTAAGTCCATGTGATGCAACCTAGGATATAGAATGTCACAAAAACAACAATGTCACGGCTAACAGCCTAAGTGAAAGAAGAAAGCAACTAACTAGTATACATGTCCTAGGAAAGCAGAAAGTAATGACAACTAAATACTATAAATTCAATGTTGGAGGCAGTAACCTCAATCTGGAAACAACTGTCTTGTGTACAAGTCCAAAGAACAGGCAAAGCAAAGATAACTAAAACCTAGAAATGTCAGAGGCAGAGGCCTTAGTCTGAGAGCAACAAAACAATAACAAGACAACCATATGTCACAAGAAAGGTGTGTCGCAAATCACAGGGTGGGATGGTTTCTGAGGGTGGCAAATGCAGCCTAGAGGTCGATAAACTCCTATTAGTAAGGGCATCCACACATAATGACAGGAAGACTTATGTCATCAGGCTCAATGAGGGTAGGGGACTGGGAGCGAACAAAACCAATGACCCTAACAGATAGACCATCAGGGCGGGTAATGCTCGTCTGAAGGGGTGACCGCTATGTAGGGTCGACCATGCAAGGGAATAAGGGAACCTGGTATACTGGGAGCACCTAGATCAAACATGCGAGGTTGTCTAACTAGGGCGTGAGGGTCGGCAAAGGGTAGAAAAAATAACGGGTAAGGGAATCATGCAAATGACTCCCAAGGTGTGGGAAGTCGAAGCTAGATCCGTAAGTTGGGAAACCAGGACAACGCTACGGTCCCGATGCCTATGCGTATACCAAGGGAGAGCCCAACTCAGAGGAGCCCGACTAGGGGAGACCATTAGGCGACACAACCAGGGTACTGTACAGGGTAAAGTGGTAAGAGAGTGACGGCGTCTGAAGTAGGTAGAGTTGATCGCAGGGAAGTCCATGGAGCTGTCAATGACGTCAATGAAGAGAAGTCTGGAATGTCGTCGAGGAAGAGCTGCAACGTCGACGAGCTGAAGTAGCAAAACTGGAGTGGATTGACTACTGAGAAGTCAAAGACGTGGAAAGATAAGTCAGAGTCAATCGTCGTATCGAACAGGACGACGACGAGTGCGCCGTGAATGCTCAGAAGCATCCGGCTGCTGCTAAAGGTTACTAATAAATGCCAAGACCGAACTTGTCCGAATTGCTAATAAGAAGGGAAATTAGTATCAAAATCCCCACACTTTTCATATCAAGCAGACCCCTAGTTAATCAAGGTGGTGAGGTAGCACGCACATGAGTACCGCCACCTTTTGATTATGCCAATCCTCCCAGTCTCCTAGGGCAAGAGTCCAACCCATCCATGGGTTTTCCGCCGCCTTCGGAGACTTGTTCGATAGGTTAACAGTGTGACTCGCACAAGAGTTTTCCTTTATTATTTCTAAATGTCAGACACCTCTCCCCTTCATGACGACAGTCGATCCGGTAAGGTAACTCACACATGAGTACCTCGTTGTTAACTTTTAGTTGGGTCAATGCATACACAAGTAGCATGATGGCTCACACATGAGCCTTTTATCGCACCACTCTGTTCTCCAACTCCAATCAATCCTAGGTTTCTTCTCGGTTATTTTAAGTTCCTTACCCTCCATCAGACATGATTCCTACTTCAATCATATATTATTTTCCCTTTTGATTATCTTAGTCCTGAAGAAAGCATAAGCAATATATCATACAACCATACACTAGCTTAGCGCCCGCGGTGCGGGCGGTGCGGGCTACGCCCGCATGAAAGACCATGGCGAAGATTAGTCAAAGTACTCACACAGACTCAAATGGGCATATAGAGCACAACACATTCAACATGTACTCAAAATAGGCTCAAAGCAACTCAAACAGTCTGGCAACAAACAGACTTCAAAGGACCTCAGAACAAAATTGTTTCCACTTGAACTCAAGGACATACTCAAAATAGATAGACATGAACCCTGAAGAGAGAGGGAGAGAGAGGGAGACAGAGAGAAAGGGAGGCAAGGAAGGAGGGAGGGAGAGAGAGAGAGAGAGAGAGAGAGAGAGAGAGAGAGAGAGAGAGAGAGAGAGAGAGAGAGAGAGAGATTGTACACTATATGTCCATTTGGCTCTGTGTGAGAACTTTGACTGATCTTTGCCGTGTTTTCTTTTTATGCGGGCATAGCCTGCATCAGGTGCACCACGGGCACTAAGCTAAGGTGGGATCATACATTAGAAAAAAGAATAATTTCACGCGGAGCACAACTTCCTTGAGAAGCTGCAACCCTCATTGTGAGTGAATCTGACCTTGTCTGGCCAGATATATACATTCGAGCTTAGAAGTAGCCTTCATGCCGAGTCAATGGATCTGACCTTGCCCATCAGATGTGTACATTCGAGTTCAGAAGTAGCCTTCATCCTGAGTGAGTGTATCTGACCTTGTCAGTAAGATCTATAAACTCGAGATCGGAAGTTACTGTGGCGGCGTGTGGCGTGGCCTTCATCGTAAGTGAGCGTATCTGACCGTGTCCGTTGGAGAGAGAAAGACGTGCCCCCCTACCCCCAGACCCCCCCCGGCGCGAAAGCTTAGCATGTGCTCAGCCGCGCTCATTGAGCGCGTTTGAGCGGCGCTCCAACACACACAGCTTCATTGTGAGGTAGCTATGATTGCATGCGTGCCCTTATAGCCTTAAACCACCAGTACACTGCCACCTGGGCCGCAGGTCTGACACCTCAATTTCCGGAGGACCGCTCCAATTTTTTCAATCTTTTTTTAAAAGAAAAAGTCGTATTTTTTATTATTTCGGGCCTTGTGCCCAGGCCAAAAGAATACAATGAAAATGCTGCAGCTTCAGGGGCTGCCAGCCTCACGCAGCAGGCGGAGCCCCTACCCTGTAGGAAACAAAGCTCAAAGAAAAGGAAAAGAGTGAGAAACTTCCGACAAAGAAATATCAAGGAAATAAAAAGAAAGGTAAAAACAAATAACAACAAAGTATTTTTTTAATGGCTCCAATTTCAACCTTTATGTATGTCCCAAGGGACAAAAGGGACGACGTTAGGGATAGGTTTGGCCGGGACAACCTTGCTTAGCCCGTTTGACCGCAGCAAATGATGTACCGGACACCTGGCCCGTTTCCCGGCTATATGAATATGGAATTTTTCTGGAAAAAGAAGAAAGGGACGGCGTTACTATTAGTGAAAGGTGAAGTGGACGAAGAGTACAGCTTAGTGGAAAAAGAAAAGGGATTATTTACCCAGCGTCCTAGCTCAGTTGGTAAGGCTCGCAAGTGGCATTCAGGAGGTTGTGGGTTCAATCCCATTGGCCTCATGTACCTTCCTGGGGATGCTTGGCGCCTGCCACCTAGAGGTAGACCACTGGATCCCCCGATCGGCACTGAGCAGAGTCTGCTGATGTTCGTAGGGGAGGGGACCTGAGGGGAGACACAGAGATTGGTCTTGTTGGCATGGTCCCTGATGCTACCAGCTGTCCCCTAGCCGGTATCGCCCACTTGCAGGTCGGAGCAGCCCCTGCATCAGGATGCATGTTCTCTCGTGAAGACGGTTCAAGCTGGTACCGAAGTACACGGGCATTTTGCAAAGTTGGACAGTACCCGGTAGAGGTATATTGCAAAGATGGGCAGTCCAACCGACAGGGGCATTCGGCTCTTCTGACATCTTTTAGGGCCATTTTGGCATGTATCTCAACTTATGGGGGTATTTGGCATTATCCCAACAAAAAAAACGAAGAGGAAATTAAACTATTTCTTGTCCTTTCGAAG
>BFEA01000915.1:139847-151186 GCA_003427395.1 Chara braunii | reverse complement strand
CTCTCTCTCTCTCTCTCTCTCTCTCTCTCTCTCTCTCTCTCTCTCTCTCTCTCTCTGAATCTCCTTCTTTTCGCGGCCGATTGATGATCCATGTGTCGCTTGAAGTGTGGCCTCCATTTTATGCAGCAGCCGCTGTGTCTGAGCTCGCCGATCAATGGGGGCAGGAATCGTCGCAGATGGTGTGCCCTGCGGCCACTGCCCATGTGGCCCGAGTCATGTCCTCCGTCTCACTCGTCGCCCTCCTCCATCATCTCCGCCCGCCGCCCATGCTTTAGACACGTAATCGGAGTCCCCCGCATCATCAGTGCCTGTGGTCTCTCCGGGGGCTACATCCGTGCTGTCGTTGTGAACGATGAGCACACTTCCGCATCTCTTCTCACCTGCCACTGCATCCCCTGCACCCTCCCTGCCGTTGCCGTCCGCCGTCGTTGCAGCCAGTGCCGTACCCCCGTTCACCGTTCACGGGGTCTGTAAACGGAGACCGGTCAATGACATGGAGTTCACGGAGTTCACGACACGGGAATTCATGGAGTTCACGGAGAGCGGTATTTTTTATTTTTATTTTTGGCTGGGGGGGTGTGTTTTTTTTTTTGATAAGAGGGTGGGGGACATCGAAGGGTAACTCCCTATAATTTTTTCAAAATTTGTTTTTCATGAATAATATTTTTTTTAATTAAAAACGAAAAAAAAAAAATCAACCAGCCAAAAAAGGCATTTTCGTTTGCTATTTTGTAGGTCAGTTAGATTTTTTTTTTTTTTTCAATGTCACCACGCTGTGGGGCTTGAGGCGAAAGCACCTGGCGGAACCCAAGAAAAAAAAAAACAAAAAAAAAAACACCACTCTTTAGTGGTCGTCCCTTTCACCGAGAACGACTGTTCACAAAAAAAACACCAAATAAACGGTCGGTCACGTTCACGGGATCGGTACTGGTTGCAGCCCTCCCTCCAACATCCAATGCATCGCCGTCGGGTGCAATCTCTTCGTCCTCGAGATGTACAGGGCCGGATCGCGTAAGATGGGAACACATACGCGGCGACGAACGTAACGCCTTCCTTGTCGAAGCCTTCTTCCTCGCTCGAGAAAGACACGCCTTCGCGGCCCTTGTAGCCTGCACATCAGATGTCTTCGTCGGCAAAGCATTCCCGTGTCGGGCCTCGTACTTTGTCATCGCGGTGTGGCGAGCACCATCGACAGTCTCAATGGATCGTGTCCCCATAAACAGTGTTGATGGCTTGCCCTGCTCGTCCAACCCCCCAATGGTTGTCCCGCTGGTATAGAATGCCACTGTCGGCAAAACAGTAGCTCTGTCGCGCCGCGTTGTCGCCAATGAACCCACCACAGGCTGTTGTGTCGCGTCGACGGTGTCCGTGGCGCGGACGCCCCCAACTGCGCCGGCAGTCGCGCTGATGTGCTGATGCTCTGAGTCTGACGGCGGACGTGAAGGTCTTGCTGCTCTTTCGACTCCGGCGAGTGCAACAAAGCCACCATCCTTCGCGCCATCGAACGAATCGGATGAACTACGTTGTGCGATGCTGCGGAGACCGTCGCTGAGGTGTCGTGTCGCCATCTCGGCCATACCGAGGTCTACCTCGTGAGGTCTGCCAACACGAAAAACTGTGGGCGTGGCAGACACTGTTGGGCACACCGTGATCGTATCTCCTCCAAACTCATCAAACGCGTCTGGTCCTCGCTCTATGGTGACATGCTCATTTGGGTTGGGCGATGACACGTGGGGTAGACCAGGAGATATAAAAGTCGACAAGTCCGGGAGTGAGACGAGCGCCTAGTCTATGGCCGATAACTCTCCGGTACCCGGAAGACTGCCGGTGGGGCATGCGAGACCGACATGGCCCCCGACGCTCTTCTTAGGTGCTGGAGTGTGTGAGACCTCCCCTTCCGGGAGATCGGCGTTTGGACACGCAACATCAGTCCCCTCCACCAATGCAGGTGGTGGCCGCGATACGGTGTTGTATGCATGGGGTCCATGTGTGTCCGATTGCGGCATAGCAACCACCTCCCTGCGTACGTCAGGCTGAACTCCATGACCGCTGCGAGGTGGGAGCATACTCTCCTGCTCCGCCATTGCTGGTGGTCGTCGCACGTCTGAAGTCACTACAGCTGAGAATGATGGTCCGTCCTGTTGTGATTCCGAGATTGCTGCGGAGGACCCTGTCGGAGTTGTCGCATGCATAGTCTGAGTATCATTTCGCGCATGATCGCTCCCATCATCCTGCTCGATCCGCTCCTCGTCGCCATCATCACTGAAAGAGTCCTCATAAATAGGAATCTGCTAAATTCCAGGGACTCGTGGTCGTGGAACACCTGCAACCCCACCGTGACGTTTGCGCACATGTGAAGCACTAGTGTGTCGTTCCCTTGGTCCACGTTTCAAGCGCTTTAGGGCACCGCCCTGAATAGGTCTTGGACCGTTATCATCCGCTCCATCTCCAACATCATCCGAGACTGTGCGGTCCTCGCCTCCTGCCCCGTCGCCGCACATGGTGTCACCATCTCCAGGTCTCGATCCCCCTGCACCACTTTGTGCATCAGCATCAACCTCATCGCGATAATGTCCCACTGTCTCGTCAGACCCTCTATCAACGTCTTCGCGTGTTAAGCAGGGCCGATCTCCTCCATCACCGCGATCATCGCCTCTGGCGCCATCATCGTCGTCTACGTCCGGGTGGCGATTGTCGATATCGCTGTCGTCGTCCTGTGCAGGCGCGCCGGTCCCGAAGAAATCCTCATCGTCACTGGACGAGCTCTCGTACAAGAAGTCTCCCTCGTCCCATCGCTGTCGAGGCTTGCGCACAAGCTCGTCCGCCGCCATTCGACGACCCGCGATAGTCCTCCTCCCGCCAGGACCTCCACGCGCGCCTCGCCCACGACCTCCCTGACGACCACCTCTGCGACCACCGCCAGAACGCCTCCTGTCAGACTCCCGCAATCGACGAGTTGCTCCCATGTGGGACACGGCGCGCATCCTCTCTCTCGCCTGCATCAACTCCTCCTGCGTCACCGTCGCACGGGCTCCTCGGCCTGAGACAAGCTGCTGGTCGGTGGGCACCCCGTCCTCCACCTGCTGCCAATAGTGCACCAAGCTCCCATATGGATGTGGACTGTCATTGGGATCATCATCCGACATAGCCTACCTGTCAAGAAGTCGAAGGTTCCAATGGCATCGCACGAGTTTCTCGGTCCGTGTCACCTCCAACCTGTTACGAGATTTGGAGTGGATGAAGCTCCAACGCGACCAGGCTCTCTCGCAAGGCAATGCAGTCGCCCATACGCGTAGTATCCTGTCGTGCATCGAATGGCGGCTGATGGAGCCCAGAACCTCTTCTCCTTCGACTCCCTAAAACTGGCTGGATGGTCCCCTACACCACCCGATCCATGACCACGTCGTCGAATGGCGGCTCCCTATCATGAAACTTGTCAACGAGAGTCAAGACCTCGTTGTGTTGGGCCGAGCCCTCCGGGTACCTGAATTGAACCAGAGCAACTTTCAAACCGTGCTGCATCTCATCGTTGTCTGGCATCGTGCGCTCTCAAAACTCGGGATCCAACATCATGGCAACAACATGAGTCGGCGACTTGAACATGGTGCGGCGTCTGTCAAAGACTTAGAGCACTGCGTCCTGCTCGTCCTTGTTAAAAGCAGCACATACAGACAAACAGCGCACGATCATCTCGTAGTACCGACGCAAAATGTTGCCAATCTGCCTCGTGTCGCTGTCCATCACGGTTATGAGGATAAATAAAATTAACAACATTTTTCTATGCATTACAACCAAATTCCTTACCAAATTTAAAATAAAAATTAAGAACAGAAAATAAAACCAATAAGAAGAAAAAAAAATGAAATGAGGATTGAAATTAGCGAGTGAGTCGGAACGTTTTCGACACTTCTATACCTGATGCTTTTTCTTTTTTATTTGGCACAGCCAAACTCCCTGAAAATTTAGAGATGTGTACTTCACATAATACAAAACTAACTTAAGAAAATTCAAAATATAATAAAATTGTTTAGGTCCCTCAATAAAGTAAAAACAAAAAGTAAAAAGTGGAAAAAAAAACAAAACAGTCACGTTTTGACACTGCCATCTTTGACGATTTTTAACTTTTGTTTGGCTAAGCAAAATGACTTCAAAATTTATAGTCATGTACCTCACGTAATAGAAGACTCGTTAGATAAAATTTTAAAAAACAAACTTATCTTTAATCCCCAAAATAATTTTTGGCGGCAGCCGAACGCCTTCGGGTTAAAACCCCGAACGGTACCCCAAACGACTGTATGTACGGAGGTGGGCCCAAGGTAACTGGCGTTTGGGATGGGCCGAACGCTTGAACCCGAACACCCGAACGTATGGGACCACTTGGGGATGCGTTCGACCGTTCCCGCCGAACGCAAACCAAAAAAAGAAAAAAAGAAAAAAAGACAACAAAACAAAATACGTTATGAAGAAAAATAAATTAAATAAGAGTTTTCCAAGCATTAAATCAAAATTCCTTACCAAATTTGAAGGAAAAAAAAATACGAAAAAAAATATTAAAAAAAAAAAAAAAACATTAGTGAGTGCGCGATCACGTTTTCAACACCGCCATCTTTTGCGATTTTACAGATGTATGCTTGACATAATGCAAAACCCACTAAAAAAGTTGCAAAAAATAATAAAATTGTTTAGACCCCGAACTAAATTGAAAACAAAAAATAAAAAGTGAAAAAAAACTTGGGCGAGCACGTTTCGACACCGCCATTTTTGACAATTTTTAATTCTTATTTGGTTTCGCCAAATGACTTGAAAATTTACAGGCTTGTACCTCACAGCATAAAGAAATCGCAAAAGAAAGTTCAAAAAAAGAAAGTTATTTGTAGGCCCTGAAATAATATGTGGCGGAGGCCCAACGCCGTCGGGTTCGAACCTCGTATGGGACCCCGAACCCCCGTACGTACGGAGGTCTGCCCGAGGACCTCCATATGAACGGCCTGGTGATACAAACGGTTAACGGGTAGCTGAAAATTCAGGAATGAAAATTCTAAAGTGAGAGTTTTTGGCAGTCTGAAAATCTCGAATGGCAGTGAAGTGGTGAAAGGTCCGAAGACCCTGAAAACCACCCGTTTAAGCAGGCTGCATCCTAAAGTGGTGAAGTGAGAGTTTTGGGCAGTCTGAAAATCATGAATGGTCCTGAAGTGGTGAAAGGTCCGAAGACCCTGAAAACCACCTGTTAAGGCAGGCTAGATCCTGAAGTGGTGAAGGGTGTCTTGAACTGGTGATGAAAAATACGACTGTTACTAACCTTCTTTCGCTGGTGACCCTGTATATAATGAAAGGTAATGGTGGTTTAAACCGCCAGTTTCTGGCCCATACACCGGCCATGGCCGCTTGTCGTTAATACCCCATAACTTTCAGGCGTCGGGGCCACCGGATCACATCAGCTGGTGGCGCTTACCAAAAGGGAAAAAAAGGGTAAAGTTATAAAACCTCCCCGGGGCGAAACCTTTGCATTCATTTCACCCCAAATGGGGTGAAATGTGTTGCAGGCCCCAAAATGACTTTGCCTGTCATGTTTGCACCTTGGCTGGACCGGTAACGGCCGCTGTGCAAAAATGGCGGGAAAGTGTTTAACAGGGTGCAAAATGATGCCAAAGGTCATTTTGGGGTGTGTGGGACTTTTTGCTCCATTTTGGGGGAAATAAATACAAAGGTTTTGTCGCGGTAGGGTTTAGAACTTTTCCTTAAAAAATTCTTGCGCGGGCAGTTCAGTAGAAAACAGGCCGCAGGGCATTTGTAGGCTCATCATCAATAGCTGGGCAAGATACTGGTGGCTTAAGGATAATTCTTGGGCCCACACTGACGCAACCGAATACATACCCATGCGGCACACGGATTCAACCACTGCGTTAGCGCCGAAAAGCGTGGTAGCCCAATCACCTGTCAAATCTGACAGGGAGGCCTTTCAGGCCTCATTTTACTATCTTTATAATATCATGTGGAACCCCGTAGGAGCCAGCCTGAGTTCAAGCCTCCAAGGAGGGAGCTGCACCCTACCTGCAGGTGCCCCTACCTGCAAATGACGGATACCAGCCACGGGTTAGCCGGTAGCATCATAACGAAGCTTTCAGTGGGCCAGTCGATTTGTCTTCCCTCAGGATCCCCTCCCCGTACGAGCATCAGCAGTCTCTGGTCAAATGCCGCTCTTGGGGACTAATGGCTTATCTCTAGGGGCCTCTCCACACTACTCCCGACTTGGCCATTTTCTGGAGTGCTGCGTCGCCACCAGCTCCCGAGTTCAACCTGTCAGATTGAATTCGGGAGAATGTGCCTCCTGAGAGCACTCCCGAAATCGCTTGAGCCTACCACCTGTAACAGGCCATTTTCAGGAGACCTCTCGCAGGTGTTTCGACCAGAGAACTCATGCGCAGACAAGCATTCTCCTCACAGTTTTTGTCCCCACATGCTGGACAGTGCTGGGCAGTCTCTGTCTGAAGTGCAACTCCTGGCCTCGAAATCGGAGAGCGCCCCAAGTCTAGAGTGCAATGTGGAGAAGCGCACTCCCGAATGGATTTTCGAGTCTTCTGATGTTCGGGAGTACTCCCGAATGTGTTCTCCAAGTCAGGAGTAGTGTGGCGAGGCCATAGGT
This sequence comes from Chara braunii, assembly GCA_003427395.1. Lineage (NCBI taxonomy): Eukaryota > Viridiplantae > Streptophyta > Charophyceae > Charales > Characeae > Chara > Chara braunii. The sequence continues at coordinate 144,543 of BFEA01000915.1, read as the reverse complement.
GGGCCCAGGAAGTTACATAAGTTCAATAAGGATTGAACCCCAGACCTCCTGAGTGCCACCTGCCTGCCTTACCAGCTGAGCTACGCCGCTGGATACAGAGAAGATCACGATGGCCCCTGCGGAAGGATGACTGGCGAAAGAAAGGCTGCGCATGGTGTGCCAAATCCTGGGCGCTAGGTAACTCCTTTGCGTGTGCTTCACAGGAAGGCAAACTGCAGACTGCGGCCTGGCTGTACCAAGGAAACATGACTCACTATCATCCACTCCCCTCAGGCCGGATTTAGGCCTCCAGAGTGGATGGTTGGATACAAATACAGCCACTGCAAATCCTTGATGATGGGATCAAACATCCATCGCTCAAAGGGGCTCCCCACACAGGCTTTCGAACGAAGGTGTTTTCCAAAACGTGTCAGACTTTTTTCGAAAGTCTGCTCGTGGAAACGAACCCCCCCCCCTCGTCGCACTGACTTTTGAAACACCGAGGCCTTTCCATATGCACAATAGGGCCCGGCTCCATTGCTCTCTACGCGTGTAAGACAAGAGAGTGAATCTTTGCCTAGAACATGGAAAGATACACCACCATAGTTTTTGTCTTTTTTTTCTGCATGTCGAAGAGTAGTGGAGCCAGGCCCTTGGAATCACCTTTTTTTTTTTTTTTTTTTTTTTTGCCAATCGACCGTTTCAAGTGGGCCTTTTCACAAGACCACTCGAGGTCTTTCGAGGAAACGCTAGTGACAGGCGGAAGGATCTCATCTCTTCGAAACGACTTTCCACGCCGGCCAATCTGACACCTTTCAAAACTTTTTCGAAAGAACTTGTTTCGAAAGGCTGTGTGGCGAAGATACGGCATCTATTTTGTGGATTTCGAAAGCCCGTGTGGCGAGCCCCAAACTCTCATATAGCTGGACAGATTTGGGGCACTGGGCCCGATCGCTTCTTCTTATGTCAAGACTGTTGTCTACGCTGAGGATAGGTCATAGGATTTATGCTCCATCAAACTCCAATCTCCTTCTGACTGTTGATATCCGATTATCTCAAGGATTCTCCTGAGCATTGTGCTTCAAGTTTACAGTCGGAAAATATGTACTACCCAAATGCTCAATTGCTCATGGTACATAACGAAGATCAGTGGCCAGAAATCAAGAATCAGCTCAAGTGGGACTTGGCCCCCGGTTTCCATCACAAGCCTGAGCCGGAGTATGGCCACAGTAGTAGAGTTTTTCCTTACCTGTTGCTCCTTTTTGAGTCCATCTTCTGTTTTTTTCTGAAGGTTGGAGACATGGGACGCTGGACCCGGTTTCCAGCAAGATCCTGAGGGCCAGATCCCACTAGCCGCTAGTGTTCATTTCTGACCGTTGATCTTCGTAATCGAGGGTGAAAAATGAATAATCCAGGGTAATGGGATCTGACCCTAAGCTGGGTAATGGCCCCAGCGATATCCGGGTTGAGATGCTGAGGGTTTCCCGGACTCACTGCTATTTGACCATTTCTCTATTTATGCGTGTCATCCTTGCGCAGGGGCCATGCTAATCTTCTTTCTCTGTATAGGTCCAATTTTAACGGATGTCCCGAAGGACTCACTGCTATTCTTCTTCTTCTTCTTCTTCTTCTTCTTCTTTTTTTTTTTTTTTTTTTTTTTNTTTTTTTTTTTTGTTTTCTTTTTTTTTCGAAAGGCTAATTCTTTGAAGCCCAACCAATTCAATTACCTGTCAAATCTGGACAGGACGGCCTTTCAGGCCTTTTTTATTGTCATTATAGTATTACGGGGAACACGGTAGCAGCCACGTCCGTGCTCAAGCCTCCAACGAGGGAACAGCACCCACCAGCAGGTGCGATACCTGCTACAGCAGGTGGGTGATACCCGCCAGGGGTCAGCCGGTAGCATCAGGACCGAGCTTCTTCTATGGGCCAAGTCACTGTGCCTCCCCTCCTTTTTTTTTTTTGAAAGGCTAATTCTTTGAAGCCCAACCAATTCAATGACCTGTCAAATCTGGACAGGACGGCCTTTCAGGCCTTTTTTATTGTCATTATAGTATTACGGGGAACCCGGTAGCAGCCACATCCGTGCTCAGGCCTCCAACGAGGGAACATGCGGGAGCTGCACCCACCAGCAGGTGTCGATACCTGCTACAGCAGGTGGGCGATACCGGCCAGGGGTCAGCCGGTAGCATCAGGACCGAGCTTCTTCGATGGGCCAGTCACTGTGCCTCCCCTCCGGTCCCCTCCCCCTATGAACATCAGCAGTCTCTGCTTAATGCCACTCGGAGGGACCAACGGCATATCTCTAGGTGGCGGGCGCCAAGCTTGCCCAGGAAGGTGCATGAGGCCAATGGGGATTGAACCCAAGACCTCCTGAATGCCACTTGCATGCCTTACCAACTGAGCTAGGCCGCTGGATCTCACTGCTATTCTATAAAAACTACAGAAAAGGAAAAAACAGAAAAAAAGAAAAAAAAGAAAAAAAAGAAAGTGAGAAGCAACAACTGGAGCATGGTCCCACTAGCAACGGGAATCTGGGCGTGCTTTAGGCAGAGATACAGAAAAGGGGTTCAATCCAATCCTCTTTGCTAGTGGGACCTCGCCCCTGTCTATTTGTAATGAGCGTCAGATGATCCGAACAGATACGGCCGAAAGGCCGAGAAAGACGTTTTTTTCTGTTTATTTTTAATTTCCCTTGCCTCGTCATCTCTTCCTCCAATGCCCACGGCTGGCTATTTTTCCCAGCGTTGGCGATGTCTGAAGCGTTGTTCCTTCTCTTTTGCGCATCCGTTTCCCCTCCCCGCGCAATCGTGCTTGCTTCTTGCCTGCAGCTATGGCGGGAGAACACCGGACTTCGCGAAGGCGCACGGCCTGCGCACTGCTTGTGGCGCTTCTGTTGCTAGTGTTTGTGAGCTCGGGCGGCTATGGCGGCGGCGGGGTGAAAGCCTCGGAGGGCGTGGCGGCGGCGACAGAGACACGCCGTGCGCTCGCCGCAGCGACGCCCACCACACCTGAGGCTCGTCTGCGAGCGGCGTTGACGAGTCGCAACAAGACGGTCCTCCGACTGACATCTGACATCCTGCTCACCTCTGACCTTCCCCCCATGACCTGCCCCAATCTGACGGTCGTGGGCAACTGCAGGACACGTGACGGACGATGGAGACCATGCAAGATCGACGGCGGAAAGAAGTTCTCAGGATTCCTTTGGGCGAATCAGGACGGGGTGCCGCGCCTCGAACTCGTGAACTTCCATTTCACCAACTTTCGTCGTGACATTGCCTCCATGCCGGGGGTTATCGTGGTCCGCAACTGCCTCGTCACCAAAAGCATGGTGGATGATGGCCAGTTCGGCGCGTATGAGCTGACGATCGAACGCTCGACGTTTACTGGTAACAACGGCGTTTTGATCGGCGGCATGTATGTTAACGTGCATCTGAAGGGTGTAGTCTTTCGATCGAACACAGGAGGGCCGTTGATCTCTCTCTATCGAGGCGGCGTATCTGGCGAAAGGTGCAGGTTCGAGGCCAACAGGGGAAGGGCCGTGGAGGTGTCTAAAGGGGACGCGATGTTCTTTAGCTCTTCGTTTGTGAAGAACTCGGGTGGTGCCGTTAAATTCGGTTTTGATGGGACGGGTGTTTTCTGCCATTGTCGATTCGCGGAAAATTATGTGACATCGAGCGGAGGGAGATCGACAGTGCAACACGTGTACTTTGGCGGGATTACGGACGGGAGTGGTGGGGTGCAGTTCTGCAAGAAGCGGCCTCGAGTCGGGGTGGTCCTCGAGTCGCCAGATCTCGCTTCGTACATCAAGGACTCGTGCAACGAGTGTCCGAAATAATGAAACCATCGCCTTCTCTCTCTTCTGCCTGCGAGGGTTGTCCAAAATAAGGATACTCTCGCGTTCTCTCTTCTCTCTTTTGAAGCTTTTTTGGTTTTATAAGAGAAGGCGAACGCGTTCTTCCTCCTCTTGTTCCCCACTCCTTCAACCCTTTTGTTATGGTAATTGGTGTATAGTCCGTTTAGTCTTTTTCGTCCGAACATTCTCCTGGGGAGGGAAGCGATCACGTGGGATGTGGGGAATCAATGGGTGCTAACGTGGGGTATAAGGAAAGGAGCGGTGGTGACGTGGCATGTGAGGGATCGAGTGGTGACGTGGCATGCGAGGGATCGAGTGGTGACGTGGCATTATAGGGAGCATTAAATGTCGGATAGGTGTGGATGAAGAGGAGCAGGGTGAGCAGAGTGCGAATTCTGAGATTGTCTACTTTGACATGTTTTTTGTTGAGGCGGAAACAAGACGTGCATTGGATTTGAAATAACGGAAAAGTCGGTTTTGGATGAAAAAGCGAATCGTTATGGCTTCACGAGCGGCTGTTGCCTTGGAATCAACCACTTCTGTTTCGATTTCTGTTGTGGTACGTCTGTGTTTCTTAGCGGATAGAGCTAAACAGGTAGTAGCTCAAATGGTTCTGTTCGGGGCAAATGAGCCCGTCAGTAACGTAGCGGAAGCACTCTCCTCCCTCTTCTTATCCCTCGCATACAGCGCTACAGCGGCCTCAGCTTCTCTGTCCCCCTCTCTGTCTCTCGGACCCGTATCTGACTGCCTATGGTGTCTAACGGACCTGCCTCTCTCTCTCTCTCTCTCTCTCTCTCTCTCTCTCTCTCTCTCTCTCTCTCTCTCTCTCTCTCTCTCTCTCTCTCTCTCTGTGTGTGTGTG
>BFEA01000915.1:55835-70661 GCA_003427395.1 Chara braunii | reverse complement strand
TTAAAAATACGTTAGAAATTTGTTTCTTTTAGCAGCCTTCCTCCTGTTTCATTTGGCTTAGTTCTAGGTAGGTAGCATTTGTCTAGGGACAATAGTCCCGAACCCCATCCCAACGGGGGGGAGGCGAAACGCTGCCGAAATTTTAGTAAAATCCCGAAATTTTATTTCTACCCCTAAAAAGCATCAAACTTTGCGGGCTTATATAAGTATTGATCCTTAGTATATATGAACTAAGAAAGAAAATTTAACTTAACTAAATATATTTTCTTTAATTTATAATTGAAAAATATAAAAGAATTCCCTAGAAGGAGAAGGGAAAGAGACGTTGCGGTAACCTGGTTTCAGGTGAACCTACTAGCTTGTTCTCGAAGGCGTGAGGAAAGCGACGCGAAATTTCAGTCATTAATCTACACCTTCCGCTTGCCGCGCTCTCTTTAGCCGCCAGTTGAATGCGGCCCCGGGTGCAAGTAGAGGTTTATGGGGCTACCATTGACTGGGACTTAGAGCCCCCTGAACTCATAGAGGGGGATCTGGTCGAGCTCACGATCATCGGACGCAGCATTCGACACGCTGACGGCCAGTTTGCGTGGAGGTCCATAATCTTGTCCGAGGACGTGTGGCTTTGGACGTACAGAGAGCACCGGTCGGGAGAAGGATTAGGCGTAGTGAGAGCCTACTTGTATTTGGGATCGGGTGCGGTCAGGGAGGCCGTGGTGGGCCTCGCGACGACAGGGAGTAGTGATGCAGTTAGCAGGGCGTTACGCTACCTAGGGGAAGAGGTAGCGGCTTTCCGAGCGGAGGACGCGAGCGACCCGTTGACCCTATTTCACGGACGCCCTCCTCTTGATATCACGGGCGAGCTCGTAATAGCACGGGACGGGTTTTTTCCGTACAGCGTTAGGAGCCTGCGGGCGATAGTTCCGACGTTCGTGGTAGAGAGCGTCTTTGGAGGTATTGGTGGAGTGGTCGAGACATAGCTGGCTTATCACGATCTCAAGATCCTGGCGAGAAGACCTGCCGACCTGGACTATATCTATTATTCGCTCGCGACTGGTGGGCCTCGTTGGGGAGACGAGAGGGTTCGGCTTATAGAGCTGATCCGCTCGATAGACGACGAGTGACCCCAGTCTCCGTGCATTTGGGATTGGCTGGACCGTGAGCTCCGAGCAGGCCCCGAGTACGTGACCTGCATCGGGCTGCTCTTCTCAGACGACTGGGGGAGCTGGTGGAGTGAGGACGCCGGGCGACCTCTGATATACGGCCATCAGTTGACGRAATACTACSAGGCCATAGGAYAGGCGCCATACCGCGTCGAGGACGAGTTTGACGACGAGGGTTGGGAGCGAGAAGACGACGAGGAGTGGGAGCCAGACTGGGTCGACCCAGAGAGTGATGTTGACGAGGAGGAGATTGACGTTATAGACGCCCMTTTTCCCAGGATAGGAGTAGCGGTTCGGGCGTAGGAGGTAGAGGAGCGCACCAGGGCGACGGTTGAGTGAGYCGGGCTACTGAACCTATTCGACCATACTGGACCTGAGTGCGAGAGTTGTCTGAAGGGTTAGCAACGTCGGAAGATGGGGTGCATCGGAGGGAGTAGAGTGAAGCTAAYTGAGAGTAGGAGAAAAAATGAGGAGTGATTCAGCGGCCTGGTTAGCTTATGTTCTCACAAGRGAGTCCRAATCGTATAGTGTGAGGAAGCTTGTGGGACCCAGAGAGACGGCGATTGGATACGACATACCACTTCCTGTGGCGTTAGAAGAGGCAGGGCGTGTACCGATACGATACTTGGGAACGTGGCTCGCTGAGGGGCTCTTCCTATGGACAGTGATACTACGAGACAAACGACCAGAGAGGACTCATGATCTWGAAGGGGTCGGACATCTGATAGCGGATAGAGCACACGATTTAGAGATAGGACTAACGCTCGCAGGGGCGAGCAGGAGTTGGTGGAGAAGTGAGTCGTTGGCCAGAGTGATCATTAATCAGCAACTGGCGAGACTCTCTGGAGGGAGGACGAGTTGAAGCTGCTTGGTGTATGGTCCACCACATCCGACCCTCTACCCGAGAAAGGATTGGCGATTCGGACTTCCTACCTTCGTGATAGGCCAGACCTATGGGAGCGTGGAACGTTTGAAGAGAGCAGTGGATCACACACTTTACGCGCTCTGGGAGGGCTTAGCGCCCCGCTTCAAGGAAGTATACTACGCCATTTGTGTGAGGTGGGGGCCGCCCAGTAGAGAGACGCTTGACGACATCATAGATGTTACGAGCTGGGTGGACTGTTTGAGGCCTATCGATCTGATTAGGTACTGCAGGAGACGGGCAAGAATGAGAAGCGAGGCCGGCCTCCCAGGGGGGCTCCAGGGAGGGGGTCCTCCTTTGGTGAGGATGTGAGAGTGTATAGAGTATAAGGAGGATAAGAAGTGGAGAGTAGACATCAGGTCAGGGTTTCCGCCAAGGAGAGGGCATGGGGAGGGAAAGGGTCTGGAAAATCTTCAGGGGGGAGGAGGGGGAATGAGGGTTCAATGTTGGTCCATTCGTTAAAGATTAGGCGATAATCCCTAATCTCTTCTATTTCTCTTGGCTCTCTTTGTTCCTCTCTCTTGTCTCCGCTCCATTCGACTCTTGCTATCCATCCTTCTCTCTCCCCACCTACCCAGTCCGTGCAGAATGCTGTAATCCGTCTCCTTATGTCACTTTGTTGTTTAAAGTGGTCTAGCTGTTCTTTCGTGTCTTGCCAGTCTCAGGGAGCACTCACACTAGCACTTTTCAGAATGCATCTGACTGCAATTTCGGCAAGACCACGATGAATCTGACAGCCATCAAGTCCAGAGCGTTGTGGAGAAAGTCCTCGAGTGAGTAGTACGTCTTCAGAGCATACTCACACCAGAACCTTTTTACTTATTTCCGGAGGTAATAGCGGCTCGGATTCATCGAGGTCCTGCCGTAAATGCGGCGAGATACATGTAACGTAGTGCTAGTGTCAGTACGCCCTCACTCTCCTCCTCCTTCCTCCACGCAGTTGCACATCCTTCCCTGCGTGTCAACAAAAAACAATATTTTGTTTTCCCCGAAGAAGATAAAGATACGGATGCGATAAAGATAAGATGAAGATAAGATAACGACAAGGATATTAAGCTAAAAAAAGAAAAAAAAGATGAAGAAGATACCATAAAGTTTACGACGATAAGGAACGAGATGGCTTCATCATTTTGGACACTCTTCGCACGAGTCCTTGACGGAGAAAGCGAGGTCGTGGCCGACGGGCGACTCCAAGCGCACTCCGACTTTAGGCCGCTGCTTGCAGAACAGAAGCCTGGACTCGTAAGCCACCCAGCTATAGTTCACGTGTTCCACCTCCCTCTTCCTTCCATCCTCCGATATCACATAGTTCCCTTCAAATTGACAGTTGCAGAACGTAGCCGATGCCTCATGAGTGCTGACGGCACCATGGGAGTTATTCATGACAGAAGAGTTTATGAACTTCAGGGAGCCTATGAACACAGCCACTGCTTCCCGCATTGGCCTCGAACTCGTATCTTTCGCCGTAAGCCGTTCCGTGACTTAGACCGATCACCGACCCACCTAGGTTCGATCGAAAGACGACCTCCTTCAGATAGACATTGAGAAACGTGCCGCCAATCGCCGTACCGTTGTTGCCAATAAACGTGGAGTTTTCGATGGTGACGGTACTCATGATCGCGCTGAAAAGTACACCTCCCCCGCCAGTGTTGTTTTGGAACAGGCAGTTCTTGACAACGATGATGCCCCCGCCGGCGATGACGGAGCTCGCGTTCTCTTTCAAAAGAGTAAAGTTTGACATCAGCAGGTTCTGCAGCGTCAGGATGATCCGCTCCTCGGCGCGGGCAAACCCGCCGAACCGCTGTCCACCGTCGATCTGGCAGAGCCTCGGCTGTCCGCAGTCTGTCGTGCAGTTCCCGATGACTGTCAGATTGGGCAGGTCACGTAGGGAAGATCAGACGTCAGACGGATGTCAGATGTCAGTCGCATGATCGTCGTGTTGGGGTTCGTCATCGCCGCTCGTAGCCGAGCTTCAGCTGTGGGCGTGGAGGTGGACAAGCCGCGACGTTCCTCGGTAGCTGCCACGCCGCCGCCATAGCCGTCCAAGCTCAGCAAGACAAGCACCAAAAGCACTAGCGGCTCGCACGCCGTGCGCGTACGCAAGGTCGCCTGGCCTCCTGCCGTAGCCTCAAGCAAGCACGAGTACGGACTCGGCAACGAGCGCCTGAAGGGGCAAATGTGAATCTCCACAATGTTGGAAAAGAATGCGCGTGGCCTCCTGCCAGAGTGTGGAAGAGTGTAGTGCAGCGATGGTAGGACGAATCGCCGAATTGCTGCTTCCCTGAATGTCACAGTCAATATAGCCTAATGATGCTGCGCTGATGATCGGATCTCGGCAGTGGAGATTTTTTATTTTCTATTTTTTTCCTTTTTGTTTTTTTTTCTGACGACCTCGAGATATCGGGGGCCAAGTCCCACTAGCAGGGTTGAGTGTCCTCAAGTCCCGAATCTGGACGTGTTTGTGGAGATGTGCTGTTGACGAAACTCAATGCTGAGTGTCCTCAAGTCCCGAATCTGGACGTGTTTGTGGAGATGTGCTGTTGACGAAACTCAATGCTGTTTCTGCACATCTCCACAAACACGACCAGATTCGGGAGTTGAGGACACTCAACCCTGCTACCTTCTTCCCCCGAATACAACGGACGGTCGTAATGGCTGTATTTGGAGCATCTTTCAGTCCAAATACAGCCATAATGACCGTACGTTGTATTCGGGGGAAGAAGGTAGTGGGACTTGGCCCCGGGCCTCGCCGCACCACTCTCGAAATGTGCAACATGAGGATGAACTTCCTGGTAGAACGTGGCCAGACGCACCCGCCACATTTTTGTCTTTCCCTCATTTGGAAAGTGGTGTGGCGAGGCCCATCGTCATTGAGCTGACCAGCCCATCGTCATTCAGATCTACGTTACCGAACGTACACGTACGGGGCCTTTACGAAACGTACAGGTAATATCTGTATGGGGACCTGTACGCCCCCGTACGACCCATACGGAAAAAAAAAAAAAAAAAAAAAAAAACGTCATCAATAAAATCCAAAAAACAAAATGTGTTGTAACATCCCAAAACAAGAAACATTTGCCTGAGCACCATCTGCAGATTCTTATTAGAATTGGAGAAAAAAAATAAAAACAGTAAAAAAAAAAAAAAAAAGTCGTACGGGGCGTGAGTACGAGTACCGTACTAGAAATGAGTACAACTCGTACTCTTACGGGGGTGAGTACAAGTCGCAACTTAGATTCAGATTCAGAAATGTTTTTTTTTTCCTATGCAAAGGGCCTCGCTGCACCTTTTTTTTTTGCAAAGGGCCTCGCTGCACTACTCTTGACTCGTAATACCTTTCTCGGCCTTTTGGCTAAGATCAGTTTAATATCTGATCCGTGGTCCATTGGGCCATTAAAAAAAAAAAAAAAAAAAAAAAAAAAAACTCTTGAGGGCCTCGCCACACCACTCTTGAAAACTCTTTTTCAAGAGTTGCTGCATCGCCACACAGCCTCTTGACACTTGGGGCAGTCAAGAGCTGTCAGAGTGGCTCTTGAAACCGTTTCAAGAGCAGCTCTTGAAAGATGGGAAACCCCAGCCTGCAACTCGTGCGTTCCAAGCGTCCTTGAGCGTCTATGCCCGAACCCTCGAGGGACTTTCGATTTTCAAGAGTTGTCAGGCCGTTATCCTGACTCCATTCGAAAAAAACAAAGCTGTATGACTGTCGTTTTTCATCCGCTGTCTAACACCATTGCCATTTCGAGAGTGCTGTGTGGCGAGGGACCGAAAACTCTTGAAGACCCAACTCTTGAGAAAGTCTGACAGCTCTTGAAAAATTTCCTCGTTTCAAGAGTGGTGTGGCGAGGCCCTGACTCGTGAAAAAATTCACAAGTGCGTCTAGGGTTGTCAGAGTCCCGAAACGGCCTAGAGTTGGGTCGTCGCTGCACTTACTCTAGATCGTCCTACTCATGAGTCACTCTAGATCGTCCTATTCATGAGCAGTGCAGCCACGGCGGAACTCTAGCCAGTGTAGTCCCCCCCCCCCTTGAACCAAAAACAAGGAATTGTACATGTCCGTGGCGCCGTCCCACCACGTAGTGTGAACAGAAGCCCTCCATGAGTGCTCTAGAAGCACTAAACGACACAACGTAATGTGAACAGAAGCCCTTCATGAGTGCTCTAGAAGCACTAAACGACAGCCACGGCGTGTGTTGTCCGTCAAGACCCGGCTCGCTCTTGGAATCGGGCGGCCTTTCAAGAAACCGTCCAACCTCCCTTGCAAAAATGGAAGTTGCAGGCAGGCGAACAAGAGTGCTCTAGTCGACTTCACCTGACGACTCCCTGACAGCTCGTGAAATGTGTTTTCAAGAGTGACGCGGCAAGAGTAGCGCAGCTACGACAACTCTTGTCTTTTGCAAGAGTTGCATCTGACAGCTCTTGACGCATGAAACTGTGGCATTGTTCACGAGTAAGTGCAGCGGTGCGGTGCTCATGAAAATGCTGATTTCAAGAGTAGTGCAGCGAGGCCCAAAGTCTCTTACTTTCTATGCATGTCATCCGTCTCTGTATCGTTCCAATGTTAACGGATGTCCCAAAGGACGAGAAAGAAGATTAGCATGGCCCCTGCGCCAGGATGGCACGCATAAATAGAGAAAAATGAGATGTGGTTTCCTTCATGCGGATTCATCGGGATTTGAACTTTGTCCTGTATTTCAACAGTTTCTGAGTATACTAATTGAGCTACCGGTAGGTTCGTTAGTGAGGTGGAGATTTGCAGTTCGAGAGCAGAGGGAAGGGGGGGGGGAGGGAGGAAACAAAGATGAAGCTGTGAAGATTTGCTGAATTGCTGTCCGGCGACGACGGCCACGTCTGCACGGAGTCAGGATGAAACTGCCAGGTCATGGGTGACCAGGTTCGCACCTTCTGATCACACATCGTTGGGCCCTGACGCAGGAAGTCCGGTAAGTCCCGGAAAATTCATGACAGAAGAGAGCAACAGCGCGGGTCTACGTGTTGATATGTACACCGGAGTTCAAACCCCACGGTTCCAAGGTACACTGTAACCGCGCGTAGCGCAGGGGCGCAGCCAGGGCAGAGGGGTTGTAGCAGGGACGAAGTTTTGAGTGTTGTAATGTGTTGTTTTATAGCAGACGAGTCATGAAGTTTTGCATCATCTAGATTAGGACACAGGTCTATATTTCAACACTTCACATTGTTATACCCATTGAGCTACGCTCTTCTGTTACAGACCCAAGTTAGAATCCACTACAGAATCCATTCCGCCAGAACACCTCCAAACAATAAGAACAAAACGAACTAAAAAAGAAAAAGAAAAAAAAATCAACCCAAGGAATGGCAACCCAGCATTGAATCGTCAATTGATGCTATAAAGAAAAAAATGTACGGGGGACATCTCTTTTGGTCCTTTTCTCCAGCAGTTGCCGTAATCAGAAATTGGCGGCCATATAACTGGTTATGGCTATATAACTGGTTACATGTTGCTTTTCCTTTTTCTGATGATTTCCCCCCTTTCTGATGATTTGGTTTTGAGGGGTTGTTTTCTTTTTCTGAAGTTTAACTTAGTGAAGTGTTGTGATTTTTAGTAAAGTTTTTTTAGTAAGTTTTTCATTTTTTTTTTTTTTTTGGGAGTATCCCTTTTGTTCTCGCTAGGCTTGTAGCTTTTTTCACAGGGGACAGGCTCCGCTTGCTGGATGCACTCGGAGGCCTTGTGGCCCCTGAATCTGAAAACTCCATTTCAGCTCCTTTTTTTTTTTTCTTTTTTTTTTTTACCAGAGAAACCACAATTTATTACCACACCAAAAAGGGGAGGCCGGGAATCCCTCCACAAACAACCCGGAAAAGGGGTGCTGGGACCATTACCCAGCTTAGGTGCAGGCGTTGGGAGGTGTAATCTAAGGCAGAAGTGGTCAAATCCGGACCGCTGCCTTGATACTCTCAACCCTGGGAACAAAGGGAACAAAAAAGAATTCACTGCCACGCGGCCTTATAAAAACCAAACAATCCGAAAGACCACCAAACGACTAAACCACAAGGCCAAAACTCCAACCAACCAAAGATCACTCTCCCACTCCTAACTTCTCTACTTGATACAAGCACATCTACCAGCTTACTGAGTCCTAGCCCCTACTTATTCCCTTGTTTCCACGAGCAATTCAGCCTTCTATAACGAAGGCTCGGATTAGCTCATCCACTACTGAAGACGGTGCTCCCTCCGCAAGGAGTACCCGCTGCCTGCCTCCTGCGGCCTGTACCTGAAACCGAGCACCCAGGTTTCTCCTACTCTAACATCCAGTTCTCTGCTCTGCAACGTTGAACTTGCTACTTCTCTCTCAGTTTATATAACCTCTCGCCGGGAAGGCAATAGTACCCTGGGCTCCCAATTGCCATTCAGTGACTGAATAGCCAAGGGTCCAGGTTTAGCTTACCATCAGCTCCAATCGTGGCCAGTGACTCAAAGGTACACCAAGTCTTTTTAAACCAGCAAACTCCGCTGCCTTCGACATGTGCCTTGGAGACCTTTCTGCGCCAATCCGCCAGAATCTGTCTGGGGAGAGTGGATATGAACGTTGAGCGAATCTGCTTGTTTGTCCATTCTTTTCCCTCAAACACTCGGGCGTTCCTGCATTGCCAAATTACCTGGAAGCCACATACTCTGAATACTTGTCCAACGTAACCCCACCCTTTGGCTAGATTCACCTTTCCTGGTGGTCCCCCTAACATGATCCACTTCTTCTCCCATGGGAAATCTGAGTCAGAAACTCTGTTCCAGTGTTCAGCAATCCATTTCCATATTCTTTCTGAGTCAGGGCAGTCCCACCACAGGTGTACTAGGGACTCAAATGCCCAGTAGCAACGGTTACACTGTAGATCCAGTTTCATTCCCCTTTCTGCCAGTCAAACTGCTGAAGGGGTAGCTGCCATTGACACTAGCCACATAATAGAAGCCTGGCGCTGACAGGGGATAAGCTTTAGTTTCCTCCAGCAACGTTTGATGGAGATTTCTACCTCCAACGGGTCCACCCTTAGTAGCTGGGACCATCTGTTTCTGGCTGTCAGTAGTGGATGTTTGATTGGAGGCATGTGGCCATGCCCCATCTTCTGGGTATACCCTGCTAAGCACAGATTTTCCCCCTGCGCCCCTTTTGCTCTCCATTCACAGATCTTGGGATCCAATTTCAGATATTTAATAGGTTTACCTTCTGCCAACAGAGAGAACACTGGTCCATCCCCTGCTGAGATTAGTTGGATAACTCTCACCTGTGCTAGCCTGGATCCAGCTTCAGGCTGTGAGTCCTGTTCCGGCCCTGAGTAAGATATTTGATTCTATATCCCATACTCGGAATACATGTCTTCCGTCCTCCCGGAAACTGTTAAGTTTCCAAACTCTGGCCGCTCCTAGCTCCTCTTCTATGTACCAAGTGCCTACTGGGTCAACTGAATTTGAGAACAGGAGATTTTTCCAGTCGGCGGGAATAGCAGCTTGCCTTCTTGCCGGTTGATAGTGCAGTTGACCCAGACTTACCTTGAGCTTCTCCTCGGTTACACAGTTCCCCAGCTCATCATCCCATATATCCTTGATAGTCACTATAGCTCTTTCAATCCAGGGCCGTCCGAAGCTGGCCTGGGAAGAATCCGCTTTAAACCAGTCTCCTGAGTCCTCTCTAATGTGCGGGTTCTCAAATAATGGTTGGGAGAGGACCTCGTCCCTGGTCTGGGGTAGAGGCCAGGAGTCTGGTCTCAATCTCCTCCTCGCTTTAAGGATCGATGCCCAGAATTGCGATTTCATGTGGCGGCGCTGGTACGAGTACAGCAGCATGCAGGTCCAAACGTCTGTGGGGCATTTTAGATGCCATTCATCCGCAAGTATTCGTTCCGCTAATGCTACCCAGTGCTGACTATTCTGGTGACGAGACTGGCTCTGATGATCCAACGTACTAACGCTGCATCATTCTGCCCTTTCGGATCTTTCATCCCTAGAGCACCTTCCTCTCTTGGCAAGTAGAGCATATGCCAGGCTACATTTGAGATGTAACCTTTACTCTCTTCTGTATGTGGTTTCTAAATGAAATGTGGTGCTCTCCTTCTCACTGTGGTGTATAAGAAGTCCCCGAATGCCCTTACGGTTCCAACGAACCAGAGGAGAGCAAACACAGAGCCCCATTCGTGACCATAGCACGTCCAAAGAGAGAGAGATGAGGCGCCTTACCCCATGTGGATGCTCTGTGTAGTACTCGCTGCATTAGAATCCCGTCTTGATCTTCTGTGCATTCATGGAGGGCCACCTGGACCCCCAGAAAACGTTAAGAGGAATCTTCCTTGATCCGTTTCATAACCCAGTCTACGGCAGGGCCATAGATTTCAGGCAGAAAGTATGCTGATTTATGCCAGTTGACAGATGCTTCAGACAACTCTGAGTACTCCGCCAGGCATGCTTTCAACGCACCCAGGGCAGTATCTGTGTTTTCACCGATGGCCAGCAAATCATCTGTCAGGGCTTTTATCCTGCAGCCCTGTATGCTCACCGACAGACCACGGATCTCAGGATTAGCACGGATGTCATTGAGCAGACCTTCCATTTGAATTGTAAACAACAGAGGCGCCAAGGGGCAAACTTGTCTTAAAGAGCGAGTAAGCGGAAATTCCTCTGAGACTTTACCGTTTACCAGCACCGAAGCGGTAGACACGACATATAAAGCCACCACCCATTTGCAAAAGTTCGCCCCAAATCCCATAGTCCTCAGAGTTGTAATGACATATGAGTTATGATATGACCAATTCACACGGTCATATGCTTTCTCCAGATCAAGCATGAGGACAGTGACATTCAGCTGTTTGTTCTGAATCAACTCGAGTGCCTCTATTGCCGTGACAATATTATCAAAAATGGATCTGCCTTTCACAAACGCTGCCTGGTCTTGATGGACCAGATTCGGTAGATACCGGCCCAGCCTACGGGCCAAGATCTTGGCCAGTAGCTTATACGATACGTTTAAGACAGATATAGGCCTCCAATTTCTGATATTTGATCAGTCGCCCTTCTTGAAGAGCAGCGAGATAATACCCTTGCA
Source organism: Chara braunii (assembly GCA_003427395.1). Taxonomy (NCBI): domain Eukaryota; kingdom Viridiplantae; phylum Streptophyta; class Charophyceae; order Charales; family Characeae; genus Chara; species Chara braunii. Next base: position 59,511 of record BFEA01000915.1, on the reverse strand, counting down.
CATATTCTTTGATAGGCTGCCTCCGGACAAGATGTTGTTATAAACTTCTACTAGCTTATCCCCTATCTCTTCCCATACTACTAAATAAACCTCCACTGGAATGCCATCATCCCAGGTGATTTCCCTTTAGACATATCCTTTAGAGCTTCATATGCTTCCTCCGTTGAAATTTGGCGATCCAAATCCAAAGTTCCGCTGGGTGAGAATCTCACAGTCGTGTTAGCCCAACGGGAGTTGTCTGCCGACAGATCCTCGATCTGACGCGAGCAGCGGACGCGTGAGGTAAGGATATCTCGGTAGTAGATAGCCGCATATTCACATAACATTAGGAGGTCATGTGCCTTAGGGGCATGAGGATCGAAAGGCTGGACAAACTCTCTCATGGGCACGGAAGAATTCCTAGGAAGCAATTTACAAAACGACTTTTTGGTCATCCGGTCATAGACCGTGACCCCTTTGATCCGGAGTCTTTCGGCCCACACCTCTGATTTGCGTTGTTGATGATCGTCCCATTCTGAAATTAATATAGCTCTTTCCTTTACCCAAATCACTTTGGAGATTGGATGGTCGAGCATTCTTCTCTCTGCATACTGTATTCTGTAGATAATGTCCTGTTCTACTCGTTTTTTATCAAACGCCAGAATTCGTGAGTATACGTTCAACAGATTGGAGAAGATCTTGGATTCAGTATTCCACCAAACGTCAGGGGAGCAAATAAGGTACGTGCATCCGCCCAATCCTTCTTGAATTTCCTCATCCAGGCTACGAGACCTGGACCTCTTAGATTTTGAGTGTTAAATTGGAATATTCCTTTGCCACGATTATTAACTTCCAGATGGAAGGAAAGACAGACTGGGTTATGGTCTGACATAGGGTGCATATCATCCTACACCCTGTCCAGCTTATCCCAAAGATTAGCCGTGGTAAGGAAGAAGTCGAGGCGGCGTGAAGTGATGTTGACCCCCTTACGATTATTCGAGAACCAAGTGAACCCGTTTTCTTCTGAATTTGACAGGCGAAACGGGTCAATCAGATTAAGATCCTCCATTACTGTTATTAGAGCTATTTTGTCATTGGGACAGTTTTGCTGCGTATTGGATTGATCCACATAAATAGATGTGTTCCAATCCCCAGCGATTATGATGTGCTCCGCCTGTGGAATAATGTATAACAACTCCTGAAAGAAGATAACCCGCTCCCGTTTATCCGTAGGTGCATAATTTGAGGCAACACTCCATTCCACATTCCCTACCACCAACTTCACCCATGCCCACCTGCCCCATAGGTCAGCATAGAAGTCGATCAGCTCAAAATCTAGTTTCCGATGTATTAAGATAGCGACTCCCCCACGGCTACCTTGGGCTGGGGACCACACTTGTGGCCCGTCCCACCACTTACCTAGTGCGGAAATTTTTTCCTCACTAAGTTTCGTTTCCTGCAGACACGCTATGTGAACGTTTTTGTCATGAATCCATGACTCTAGACACTCTTTTTTATGTTTGCCTGATGTGTCCCCCAACCAGCGGAAAGTCCAGGTAGCTAGATTTAACTTACTCATCTAGGGGGTTGGACCCCTCCTGCAACTTAGACTTGGGGAGATTGGGAGGACCCGAATGCCGCTGGTTGAGACTGTCCTGTCAGCCACGAACACGAGAGAGAGGATTGCACGAAGATGGAGTTGCGTTTTTCCCACTCGGCATCTTCCCGTCCAACTCTACCATGAATTATGCCGAGGTAAGAGGTGGAACCCTTATCCGGCATAGCTCATTCCTTCTTCCTTCTAAAAACCAGAGAAGGGGAAGGAGACGCAGACCCTCTTGTTCAAGCCTCTCTAGTTGACCTGGAACGAAACGAACGTCAACCACAGAAACAAAGAATTTGATCTTTTCCCCTCCCCCTTCGGGACTGTCTACCAACAGACGGGGCATAATTATTCCAGGGATCAGGCAGAATGCGAATCTATCTTGTATTGCTGGGCGGATCAAAGCAGTCATTGCCGACGACGTGGGAGATTCGGGACAGGGCAGATTAATGAGCGACAGCGAACCATCCATCCCTAGCCACGAAATAACCCAAGACACCTTACGAGCAGCCGTACAGAAAAGTGGAAGGATTCGTCTATCCAGGTTGTGAATCTGACCTTGGGCGAGCGACACCGGAGCTCTACTCCTGGTCGTCTTACTGCCAGGTGTCCCTACATCCTTCATGTGATCTAGGGAGGACTCTGATCGGGGAGTGAGAGTTCCGATTTCTCACCATCACTTAGGGGATTCCCCAAGCCTGCTTCACCTTCGAAGTTCAGTCTATGTTGCTTACTAGTCGATCCTCCTCTGGAGCGTACGATACCAGGAGGGGTAGGAGCTGCAGCTGCACTTAGTCCTCCATGGTGCGGGGTTCGAGGTACCCCATGGTCTCGACTTCGGGGATCTGCGCCCTCAGCCTGAGCCTGCGCCGACAATCCTCCTCCTCCTACACCGCCAGTGGCGGCTACAACTTCAAGTGTGCGCAGGGCCTCTTGCAGTTGACCTCCCGAGATCTACTGTCCTCCTTGAGGCTGGAGGGGGATTGGCGGCATGCCGAATTGTTGGAGATTACCGTACAGATTCCATAGGCCGTACGGGGGCGGAGCCCAACTCCACGCTCCTTGTGGCAAAGCCGGATTTGCTCCTGCTACCCCTGTACCCTACGTGGCACCCTACGCCGCGGCCGCAGGATCCAAGTCCGCAGCCAGGATCCTAGGCCGCAGGCCCGCACCACGTGCAGGCGGGCGCTCGCCCTCAAAATCCGCGCGCGCCGTTGGCCTGCGCACGTCGGCCGCTGCAGGCCTATGCACAAAAAAAAAAAAAAAATCGAAAATTTGGGGGGGGCTGATTTTTTATATGTTAAAAAAAAAAAAAAAAAAAAAAAAAAAAAATTGATTGATTGATTGATTGATTGATTCATCTATGAAACACCCGCGGACGCGTCCATGGGGTCAAGCTCGGAGGGCGGACATGAACACGGCCGCCGCGGCTCCGGCCACGGTTGGATACGGCCGCGACTTTCAGGCATTTTTTATGACCTTAAAAATTTATCAAAAAAAACAACAAATAATATGGGGTTGTAGATCTTTTCGAGACCTGAATTGCGCAATTTTTTATTTTATTTTTTGACTTCGTCTTCGAATTTTAAAAATTCAAAAACTAATTTTCCTGAGGCAAAAGCTGTTTATTTTTTTTTTTTCCAAAAAAAAAACATGAAACGTATGTGATTTTTTTTTTTTTAATTCAGTAACGTTTTTGGATATGACCACAAGGCAAACGTTGTTAACTATATTTTTCTGCATAACATATCTTTTTTGAAGAATATTTTCAATTTTTTTTTATTTTTTTTTCATGGCTGCGGACCACAGACACGTCCGCGGGGTCGCGGCCTAGGCCGCGGCCGCGGACTTGTCCGCGGATGGCCGCCGCCGAGGGGAATTCATAGTGATTGATTGATTAATTGATTGATGATTGATTGATTGATTGATTGATTGATCGATTAAATGATTGATTGATTGATTGATTGATTGATTGATTGATTGATTGGTTGGTTGGTTGGGAAAGGGTCGCCCCCCCCCCCCCCCCCCCGCCGCCACACACCTCTCTCTCTCTCTCTCTCTCTCTCTCTCTCTCTCTCTCTCTCTCTCTCTCTC
>BFEA01000915.1:16127-35575 GCA_003427395.1 Chara braunii | reverse complement strand
CAGCCCCATGGTTGGGCCACGGCCGAGATGTCTCGGCCACACCCCAGACTGGCCACGGCCGAGATGTCTCGGCCACACCCCAGACTGGCCACGCCCGAGATGTCTCGGCCACACCCCGGATTGGCCACGCCCGAGATGTCTCGGCCACACCCCAGATTGGCCACGGGCGAGATGTCTCGGCCACAGCCGAGATTCGCAGGCACTACCCTTCACAGGCAAACGCGAAGTCTCAAGAGTAGACTACTCCAAAGAAGTGGGGGGCTCGGGGCAGGGATGGAGGCCAAAAAAAGAAAAAAAGAAAAAATAAAATAAAATAAAAAATAAAAAATAAAAATAAATAAAAAATAAAATAAAAAAGCAAAGAAACGAGGAACTTCGAATCCACTTACATCGGGAAGGCCCTCAGGTCACCAGTGCTTTGAGGAATGTGTCTGGCCAGGAAGTGAGGAACATGAAACAGGTCGTTTTCCTTTTTTGTTTCTTGTTGCGAGGTCCCTGTAGCGCCCTGCCAGCCAGGCAGGGCGGATTCCACGCTTCATTGAGTTCCAGACAAGTACTGTAGCATCCTGTCTCGGAGCGCAATCACAGCATAAGGGATGTTTTTTTTTTTTTTTTAATTTGCTGTTTGTCAATAGACCAGAGCCCGGACTGAACTGCATACGGCCGAGTTTCAAATGCAATTGAAACTCGGGCCCTGACGAAACTGCTAAAACACAGTTTCGAATGCAATTACAAACTGTTTTCGTGACTGCGCCGAAGTTACCTCTTTTTTTTTTTCTGTTTTCTCGAATTGAAGAGAATCCGAAGAAGGCAGCCCGCCAAACAACTGAAAGTGCGACCAGGTACATTTAAGTTGTAGATAAGGCCTAGTCAAGGGGGAGTACAACAAGGTGGCTGATGCGCTGTCGAGTAGGGCAGACTATCTGGGCACACTAGTAACGGAGTTTGGCATATCTGACGATATAACTCGATCCTTGGTGGAGGCCTATCAGCAAGATCCAGTTATGTTTAAGATCATTTATAAATATCAAGCGAAAGATAAAGTAACTTTCGATGAATTTGCGATGGCAGATGGCTTGTTGTTTCTTGAAAAGGCAGGGAATAAAATGTCATGTGTCCCAGATAGAGAATCTTTACGTAGTTTTGTTTTAGGAGAGTGTCATGATGCAACTAGCCATTTCGGCTATAGAAAGACTTTAGCCAATTAGTGCAGAAATTTTGGTGGCCTTTTGTGATGCAAGATGCCAAAAGATATGTTGGAACCTGTCAGGTTTGCCAACGGGACAAACCTAGGACTCAGGCCCCATTTGGGCTTCTCAAACCTTTACCGATCCCTGAAGGTCCTGGTCAGAGCATGCCCATGGATTTCAGGGATACTCTCGAGACCAGCAGTACAGGCAAGATACACATCTTCGTTATTGTGGACCGCTTTTCCAAGTATGCAAGACTTATCGCTACGCCGGAGATAGCTACAACTAACTATGTCATCAAAGTGTTTCTGGATAACTGGGTACACGATTTGGACTCCCTACGTTTACAGAAAGTGATAGGGATGTAAGATTTACTAGCGAACTGTGGCAGTCAACAGTTGAGCAGATGGACACCAAGCTGCAAATGACGTCAGTGAATCACCCTGAGTCAAATGGTCAGGCAGAATAGATGAACTGAGCAGTACAGCACCTACTTCGGCATTATATTAAGCTAAGTCAGGATGACTGGGACGAGAAGTTACCTCTTGTCGCCAGCCTGTACAACAATGTTGTGCACAGTACTGCTGGTATGACTCCCAACCAATTACATCTTGGTTGGAAGCCAACACCTGGCAGCATAGAGTTTGTTGTTAAGTATGAGCAGATGTTGCAGCATGCCGTTGAGCATATTAAAAAATCTCAAAAGGCTATGATAACATTTGAGAATAAACATAGACGGCCCTCTAACTTTCAGGTAGGTTATAGACAATGGGTCAAATCATCTGAACTGGGTCAAGAGTTTGGCATCTCCCGCAAATTAATGCCTCAGTATTTGGATCCGTGGGAGACCCTAGACATAGTGGGGGATCAGATAGACGGGCCTCCTTATGCGATTCATATCCCACCTCACTTACGTACACACCCAGTTTTTCACGCCGCTTTTCGCAGAGACTACACAGTTTCCTTCCAGACGATCAATGATGCCCCCAACCATGGATGGTGAAGTGGACATCGACAGAATCGTGGAGCATCGTATGATGCCAGTGCCTAAACTGCCGGGCAAAGGTCGCCCTCCCAAGTTGAGGATGCAATATCGTGTCTGATTCAGCCACCATCTTGATCCCTGTGAAGATCGGTGGTTCACAAGAGAAGAACTGCAAACTGCAGCTCAAGTGATTGTAGGCTATGAAAGAGAACTAAACGGAAAGATGCCTGCAGATTAGAAGACTTCTCAGAGGATTATCGAAGTAAAGGACTTAAATAGAGGAGGGAATGCGCAGATCTGGGTCCTCGGCATGCATATGGGGCCCCTGCTACATATGTGCCTGCCCTAAGTGAAGGCGGGCCTAACAAATCTCGAGAGGCCCTCGACTGTTAATTTCGTATTTGGGGTCCAGGCAGTTGTGACGCGCCAGTTGGTTGACGGAAACACAGGCCGAGCAACAAAAACATTCCATGGCCTTCCAGGCCTTTCCTGGAAATTCCGGCCCTGGGCAAGAATCGCAGCCTCATACACAGACAGTTCGGAGGCCCAACCAAATGAGGCCCAACAGCTGCAACTGAGGCACAACCTCCTGGGACCTACCGGAAGCTTTTGGGCAGAGGCCCAGGCCAGCCAGGCCGCCAGGGCAGGCAGACTCTTTCCGTACAGGAAAGAGCTCGATTCATTCAAGCACTTGCCAGATGCTGCGGCAGGGCTGCTGGAGTGATTGCTCGCGGGCTGCTTAGCGCTAAGGGCGAGGTGCTGCACGCGCCCGGTCGTGCAGGAAGCAGGGCGCTGCTGAGGGCAACACCATAGCCTAACCTCCATAGCTAGATAGGCTTGGACTACATTGAGGTGCAGGGGTGGTCTTCGGGTTTACAGAGGGAAGACGTGGGTGTAAGAAGACGGGGAGAGAGAAGGATGATATGATGCTGATGATGTGAGGGCACATACCTAGTATTGTTGATGGTTTGCATTGGGCGACATCTTCAAATACTTCGTGGGTTGTTGACGTCAACAGTTGCATTGTCAATTAGTAGGCAGATCGCAGCTGTGTAGGAAGTAGGTTGGGCGTCGAGCGCCAAGTAGGAAGAAGGTCCTGAACTCTTGTGTTGGTGGTGGCGAGAGCAAGCTCTCATTGACATTGGTTTTCAGTGTTACAATTCTCCGTTGGTGTCATATTGGTGCAATGCTGACTTTTGGACACTTTGATACTTTCTGGCTTTCAATGTGATCGTGCATTTTGGATGTTGTCATCTCTCTTCTGGTCATTTTCCTTGCAAATGAAGAAAAAACTGCTAAATAATAAAAGACAGTGCTCTTCTCACAGATGGTGTCTGCTCCAAGCGGGGGTATCAGATGTCAGGGTATGATTCACTAACCATGGTTATGTGAGTCAAGACGATTGCATCTAAGTGAGCACACAGACCATATTCATTGACAATAGTCTTAGGCTTCCTTGAAATAGGCCGCAGTGCAAGTTGTTCGGTTGTTCTGACATAAATTATGTTTGGCAATGGAGGGCAAGAGTATCTTCGTACAGCATTTGCTGTAGGTGAGGGGATCGAACCCTCTCAGACACCTCCGAAACCACAATCAATTTCTAGTGATGAAGCCATTCGTCTTTGCCTTCGCCATGAATAAAACGAGCGTGATTTCATGAACCAAAAACATGCATGTTTGGGACGGCCACAGGACCCGCACAACAAAAACGAAGGAAAAACCTACCAATGGGAGAGCGAAAAAAAAACAACCTTTTCATGGGCTTAATTCACAAAAATGGGCTACCGCTGATTTCCTACAAAATCCACAATGCTTGACAGTCCCACACCTTAAACACTTATCCACATACACTCCAGATAAGGTATTGCCACAAGGTCTTGCCGCGAAACGAAAATGAAATGAGTGCATCTGCCCACCAAAGGTGGCAAAATACACTCGTTACTATTTATAGCAAACCGATGAACCAGCCCATTTTCTAGAGGAAGATACATTTGTTTCGTTTTTTATTTCGTGTGCCGTGCGACAACGCCCATACATTGGTAGTGGGATCTTGCTCCTGTACTGGTGATTTTTGTTTTGCGACTTTTCTACAAACACTCAGTACATAACAGTGACTCCTTTGCAGAAAAAAAAAAGATTTTTTACCAATGAACTTTTAACATTTTTCTGTTTCTCATTATTTTATATTTTACAACTTTCGGTTGTAAACAGTTGTGCTGTTGAGATAGCGTACATACCAACTCTTCACTTCACAATAGGTCGCTATGGTATGACAATTTAGTGAGATATTATTGTGTGCGTCTTCAAATTGCCCGAGGCATACATATGTTGACATTTTGCCATATCTAGCTTTTTTATTTACTTTCTTTTTACTTTTGTTTTCTTTTTGCTACAGCGGAGGGGCTTCACTTGACAAAGCAGGATGGGAGGCCTTGCGACTATGAGTCGCCGATGCCAAGTCCCACTTAGTCTAGCATTGCTCTTGTATCCGGTAATGGGGACCTCCCTGTTGTGTGACACTCCTTGCCACCGCGATGACCATGGATCGTAGGGCAAGGTCATTCTCTCCATTTTTACGTTGGCTTATTGAGGCAGTAGATGAACTTGGTGCTTCCCCATTGGCTGCACATGTTCACCTTCTTTTGTCGAAGGTGGTCTGTGAGTCCTCTCTGGGGCGCTGCACATCAAGCTAGAGAGGGGGACCGCCAGTCTCATTTCTGATACAACAGTGATTAAAAGGAAGAGGGCAAAAACCCTACATAACCAGATGGCCACGGTTTGTTCCAGAAAGGAAAGCCTTCACCATCGGGCCTCTCTGCAGTGCTCTCCAAAGGTGGAATTCGATAATGAACTTTTCGCAAGGGCATGAAATGATGCATTGTGACAAACTACTTTCTGCAACCGCGCGGTCTTCTGTGCAAGACGACATCGAGGGTTGAAACGGGTAGAGTTGGATGGCATGAGGAATTGCGTGAATGCCCTTGCTTTATGCGTCCTTGTGCTTTTGCGTCCTTTGGGAAAGAAAGGAGGGTTGGCCTGGTCTTGTGATGGTTGGTAGTTGATCTCGCCTTATCGAGCGCAACGAATAACTGTTGCCAACGCTTCTTTCTTGTTCTGTTATGGGAAAGGGGAATTTTTGGCGCGATTGTCGCGCGGGAAAATCTTTTTGAATTTTCAACTGATGAAGAGTCTCCGCGGGCTCTCGGAAATTTTTTCGTTCGAAATTTTTTTGCAACTAGGATTTAGAATTAGGAATTCAGGTGCGCCTTAATTTTCGTTGCACTGCACTTCTTGCTTGTGCAAGCTATGTCGCATCAGGACCTGCGCTCTAATTTTGCGCGCCTTAATCCTTGCGTGTAACTGTAATTCTGGTTTTCGCGGGCATGATTGCAACTGTAATCCTCTCGTTCTTGATAGCTTTTGTGGTGCCTCCGTGTGCTCGTACCTCTTCCTCCGTCCCATTGGTCTGGACGCATGCATGACTGGATCGATGTGTGGAGTGAGGCTACGTCCTCCATGCCGCGGCGTGGTCATGCAGTCGTAGGCATTCCCTTCCTCCTTCTTCCCCGTACTCATACACAATCCTCGGTATCACGCGCACACGCATGCATGATATAAATTTCGTAAGCGCATTTAACTCGCTCTCTAAGAATTTTTGAAGTTAGCGTGGTCGAGAGAATCAACTAACGAGCGAAAGCTGACAGGCGAGTAGAGAGTTGGGCGATCCGACGAGCTGATGCTAAGCATGCGGGGTTGACGTGGGACCACGACGGATTGTGGCATGTAGGCGAACTTGGCTTGCATGCTTGGATCAAGCGGAGTGACAACTCTGTGTGGGTGCGAGGCGACGAACTGCGCACATCAGGGTGATGAGAAGAGAGAGAAGGGGAGAGAGAGAGAGAGAAGGGGAGAGAGAGAGAGAGAGAGAGAGAGAGAGAGAGAGAGAGAGAGAGAGAGAGAGAGNACATATGGCTGAGTGACAAAAATGGAAAATGTGCCGAACCGGCGCTACAATTATTTCACGGTCTAAATGATTTTTCGAAAAGGTTATAATATTTTTCCTAAAAAGAACGCGACCTCATCTATGGATTCTCAAAATTTCAGATTTTTCTGCGGGTTCCTCCGACTACAAAAAATCGCCAAAGTGACCTCTTGCAAAATGTCTGTTTCGTTGCGCCTAACCTCCCTATTTTGAGAAGACGGGCCTCAACACCTGGGCCTGAGGACCCTTCTGTAGTTCATATACCCTCACTTCTTTTTGGGGTTCGCTTTCACCCGAGGACCAGTCCAACGCCCCCCACTTCTTTTTGGGGTCCGCTTCCACCTGAGGACCGGTCCTTCCTTTTTCCAAAAGTCCCGGTTCTACCAGAGTTAGTTGTAGGTAGTCCGCAATTTTTCCAAGGACCGGTATCCCAAACTTTTTTGCCCCCTAAGAACCCACTTTGTGTCCTGGTCGCCCGCCGCCGAAAATGCGACACCTTGACACAGACGTGAAAGCCCACTATACCGCAGCCTTAGGGATGCGAAGTTTGCCACCACCTATCAAGGTGGTAGCAAAATGTCCATCCCTGCAGCCCCCCAGGCCGCTGACAAATCGTTTACCGCGTGGACGCGGGGAACGCAAGCCTAAGGTAGCCAAATCAATGAGACTAAGAGCTCCCACAAGAGAGAAAGAGAGAGAGAGAGAGAGAGAAAAAAAAAAAAAATGTTCCATTTATTCTTATGACGGTGAGAGAGAGAGAGAGAGAGAGAGAGAGAGAGAGAGAGAGAGAGAGAGAGAGAGACGAGAATTGTGTGATGAGCTTCTTCTTCCATCCCTCTAAGCCACTTTTGAATCTTCTTCTTTCCTTCTGAACAATTTTGGTATTCGGCGGGAGTCGCCTCTCTTTTTCCTTTTTGGATCGACATTCGGACTTGTTATTTGCTCTTTTCTGTTGATGTGTATGTTTTCGTTTGCTCTCCTCGGGTGTTGATGAATGGTTGTCCTCTTTCCCTCCCCTTCTCTGTCCTCTTGGATTGATGGATCTAATTGATTGATCCCCGACGATTGGACCGTGCGTGTTTTGTATGGATGATAGGGGTGGTTCTATCTATGTACAAACAGGATAGGGCATGGTAGACTTAGTTTATTAGATGACTGCCTCACTGAAAGGATGATGTTGTGTGGTTCTTCTTCTATCCCTTTGAGTACTTTTAACATATGGCGTAGATCGCTTTTGCTTTCTTCGAACGACATTCCATATCTTTTATGTGTTTGTCTATACTGATCGATGCATGAATGATTGTCACCTTCTTTTGGTTCATGTAGGCATAAGACGGGACGTATGGATGATGAGTGTTTGTCTGCCGAAGTTAGGAAAGCATGCTAGACGATCAGATGCGTGTCTCACGATAAGGTTATTCACCCTCGATTAACTGGCCACCGCGTACAAGACGTGGGTCATTGGTCTTGTCCATCGGACTGAAGGGCGGGCCCTATGCACGCAAGTCTAAGCCCGATCAGGAGAACACGACCTACACGCATGTCTATTGTGCCTGCACCCGGTCCAACTTCTCGAATAACTGAGTTTTCGCCTCCCCCCACAACATGAATATTGAACTCCCTTCTCGTATTACTGACCGCGAGTGTTTGAGGGATTCGGAATTTCGAGAGTATTGAGTGTCTGCTTGCACGACCGAGAAGAAAACTTCCTGAGTTTCCATACCCAGTGGAAAACGAGTGTATGTGCGAGCGGGACATCGACTGAGCTCGAGAGCGCATTCCTCACCACCCCAAATTCCCTAGCTCGTATCTGTGTCACCTTGTCGTGGAACCGGGAGTAATTATTATGGAAACCGACTTCCCTCCCTACCGCCTCATACTGCCCTTCCATTCGCTGACCATCATTCCCTGGCGCACAATCGCTCCGTATTAGCTCCAACCCCCGTGATCGGAGTGCCTGCAAGACCACAAATACCGAGCCTTCGGTTTCATCCGACGAACTTGCTCGGAGGAAAAACGACGGGCGCACAGCCTTTGACTGAGGCCAGCCGCGTCGGATTGTGAGACTAGTGATGCACGACGCCAACAAGTGGTCGGACAGCGCGGTAGCCATAGCGTCCCGACCGTGCACCAAATACGAGCCCGACCCAGAGGACGAAGCCAACAGAGGTGGTAGCCCCACGCTCAGAAGCATAGAAACAGACTTCGACCCGCGCATATCCTCTTGCATTCCTATCCATGAACTTGCCACAGGAGATCTTAGTTTCGACCTGGGACTCCACCCCCACTTTCCTAAAATCCTTAGCACACCCCCCTTTTCGCACTTCCAGGCCCACTCACACTCAGATCAGGAAGTCGCGCCTGGCGCGAGGTTGGGCATCACAACACTTCCATATGTTTTGTCTTTTGTGAATGTCGAGCTCAGTGGAGCTGGGCCCATCAAGGGCCTTGTTCCACTACTTGCCATCCGCCACGCATGGCGACCTTGCCACCGTTCCACTACGTCACCAACCGCCACGAAACGATGTCTGTCAGAAATGCGAAAAAGTGTGCATGGCGGTTCCTCGCCAAGGCCTCTCGTTTCTCCTGCCTGTCACACACTTTTGTGGAGGGTGTTAGGAGTGACCTCTCCGCGACTCGCATCTTGTGGCGGACACCTCTGACACTGTAGGTTTGACGCACAGCCTGGGTTGTCTCAAAGTGTGGACGAAATTTTGCCCCGGGGAATCATGCTGCCCAGTCCCGGGTCGAGTGTCCGGTTTGTCCCACTACTTGTTGGACGGACATTCCGATGTCCGGGCCCGGGGTGCCGGTGACCCCGGCGGGCCCGTAGAGCCGCTGTGGCATTACAGCATCATTGTTCCACTGACCCCCCATCCGCCATCGAAAGCACAATCGGCCGGGATAGTTATCATATTGCGGATGGCAGCGGCGAGGAAATGGAACCATGCTTCGTTTTCTGCCACGAAAGTGCCATTTCGCAAAGCTCCACAGTCCACGATAAATCGTGGCGGATGGCGACTAGTGGAACGAGGCCCTGATTCGTACTCTATACCCGGCGATGACGGGGGCAGCTTCCTCTCCGTTTTTTATTTTATTTTTGTCTCCATGTGGAAGAACTGTAAGAGCGCTACACAGCTGGAATACTTGAGCCTCGTTCCACTACTCGCCATCCGCCACACCTGGCGAACACGACTTCGTTCCATTGTGTCACCGATCGCCACAGAACCATCTATGTCAGAATTTCGGTCCGAAGGTACGTGGCGGTAGGTAGCCACAGCCTCAGTATACCCCCGCCTGCAATGGGCTTTCGTGGAGGGCAGCAATGGTCACCCCTCCGCGAACTGCTATGTGTGGCAACCGGCCCTGGCAGTTGGCCTGCTTGTCCCGTAGTGCAGGCGAGTTCTCGCCTAGCGTGGTGTGAATTTCTGGGGCCTCACCACACCACCCTCAAAATGTGAAAAAGGAGCGGGCGCATCTGGCCATGTTCTAGCTGTAAGTTCATTCCCATCTCGCACATTTCGAGCCTGGTGTGGTGATGTGGCAAAACGCCAGCACCCTTCCACCACTCCGCCATCCGCCACAGTGCATTGTTGAGGCCGGGACGGTTACCACAACTCGTGTGGCAGGGGCGACCGTATGGAACCATGCGTTCTTTTCCGCCACGATTTTCATGTTCTCGGCCTCGCCAAGACTCGCCAGGATTCGTGGCAGATGGCGAGTGGTGGAACGAGGCTCTTTGATAGTTTTTTTTTTTTTTGTTTTTTTTGAAAAAGCCCAGGTTGTTGTTGAGGTGGGATACTAGACCAATGACAGTTACCCACAGTACTCGGCCACTCGGTTGTCCAGCTGAATCCCTCTGAAGACCCCACCCACCCTTCCTCTTATCATTTTTGCCCTGGCGGACCCCCACCCCCCAGACAGCCGTGGCAGGCACTCGGGCTAGGCAGAGAGACCTACCACGGAGAAAATAAGGCCGCACAACGCCACCCGCTGTCGTAGTTCTGAAGACAGGAACATGAGCAATGCTAGTGGTCAACGGACTTGGCCCCGGAACTTCTTTCATGATGTGTTACGCCTTGGGCACTGGAAAGGCTGCATTTTTTATTTTTTTTTGTTTTTAATTTCCCTTACCTCGTGTTTTTTTTTTCTTTTTTTTTAAAAGGCAAATTCTTTAAGCCCAACCAATTCAATCATCTGTCAAATCTGGACAGGACGGCCTTACAGGCCTTTTTTATTGTCATTGTAGTATTACGGGGAGCCGTAGCAGCCACATCCGTGCTCAAGCCTCCAACGAGGGAACATGCGGGAGCTGCACCCACCAGCAGGTGGGCTGTACCGGCCAGGGGTCCGCCGGTAGCATCAGGACCAAGCTTCTTCAATGGGCCAGTCACTGTGCCTCGCCTCCGGTCCCCTCCCCCTATGAACATCAGCAGTCTCTGCCACTTGGGGGGACCAACGACATATCTCTAGGTGGCGGGCACCAAGCTTTGCCCAGGAAGGTACATGAGGCCGGTGGGGATTGAACCCAAGACCTCCTGAATGCCACTTGCATGCCTTACCAACTGAGCTAGGCCGCGGGATTACCTCCTCGTTCCCTTCCTCCAATGCCCACGGCTGGCTATTTTTCCTACGTTTCGCGAGGTCTGAAATATTGTTCCTTCTCTTTTGCGCCTCTCTTTCCCCTCCCCGCGCAGTCCTGTTTGCTTTTTGCCTGCGGCTATGGCGGGAGAATACCGGACTTTGCGAAGGCGCACGGCCTGCCCACCGCTTGTGGCGGTTCTGTTGCTAGTGTTGGTGAGCTCGGGCGGCTATGGCGCCGGCGGGGTGAAAGCCTCGGAGGGAGTGGCGGCGGCGACAGAGACACGCCGTGCGCTCGCCGCAGCGAGGCCCACCAGACCTGAGGCTAGGCTGCGAGCGGCGGTGACGAGTCTTAACAAGACGGTCCTCCTACTGACATCTGACATCCTGCTCACGTCTGACCTTCCCTCCATGACCTGCCCCAATCTGACGGTCGTGGGCAACTGCAGGACACGTGACGGACGATGGAGACCATGCAAGATCGACGCCGGAAAGAAGTTCTCAGGATTCAGTGCGACGAGTCAGAACGGGGTAACGCCGGGCCTCGAACTCGTGAACTTCCATCTCACCAATTTCCGTCATCCCATTGCCACCATCCAGGGGGTTATCGTGGTCCGCAACTGCCTCGTCACCAAAAACAGCGTGGCTGGTTTCTTGTTCTGCGCGTATGAGCTGAGGTTCGAACGCTCGACGTTTACTGGTAACAACGGCATTTTGATCGGCGGCGAGTATATTAACGTGGATCTGAAGGGTGTAGTCTTTCGATCGAACACAGGAGGGTCGTTGATCTCTCTCTATAAAGGAGGCGTGGATGGCGAAAGGTGCAGGTTCGAGGCCAACAGGGGAGGTGCCGTGGACGTGTCTAAAGGGGGCGCGAAGTTCATTCGCTCTTCGTTTGTGAAGAACTCGGGTGGTGCCGTTAGATTGGGTTTTGATGGGTCGGGTATTTTCTGCAATTGTCAATTCGCGGGAAATTATGTGACATCGAGCGGAGGGAGACCGAGAGTGGAACACGTGTACTTTGGCAGGATTATGGACGGGAGTAATGGGGTGCGGTTCTGCAAGAAGCGGCCTCGAGTCGGGGTGGTCCTCGAGTCGCCCGATCTCGCTTCCTACATCAAGGACTCGTGCGAGGACTGTCGGAAATAATGAAACCATCGCCTTCTGTCGCTTTTGCCTGAGAGGGTTGTCCAAAATAAGGATACTCCCGCGTTCTCTCTCTTTTGAAGTCTTTTTGGCTTTATAAGAGAAGGCGAAGGCGTTCTTCCTCCTTGTTCCCCCCTCCTTCAACCCTTTTGTTATGGTAATTGGTGTAGAGTCCGTTCGGTCTTTTTCGTCCTGAGGTGGCTTGTAGGGAATCAATGGGTGCTAACATGGGATATAGGGAAAGGAGCGGTGGTGACGTGGCATGTGAGGGATCGAGTCGTGACGTGGCATGTGGGGGATCGAGTGGTGACGTGGCATTCTAGGGAACATTACATTACGGATGGGTGTCGATGAAGAGGAGCAGGGTGAGCAGAGTGCGAATTCTGAGATTGTCTGCTTTGACATGTTTTTTGTTGAGCCAGAAACAAGACGTGCATTGGATTTGAAATAACGAAAAAGTCGGTTTTGGATGAAAAAGCGAATTATCATTATGGCTTCACGAGCGGCTGTTGCCTGGGAATCAACCACGTCTGTTGCGATTTTGTGTTTCTTCGCGGATAGATCTAAACAGATAGTAGCTCAAATGGTTCTGTTCAAGGCAAATGAGTCCGTCAGTAACGTGTCGGAACCACTCTCCTCCCTCTTCTTATCCCTTGCATACAGCGCTACAGCGGCCTCAGCTTCTCTGTCTTCCTCTCTGTCTCTCGGACCCGTATCTGACTGCCTACGGTGTCCAACGTCGCTGCCTCTCTCTCTCTCTCTCTCTCTCTCTCTCTCTCTCTGTGTGTGTGTGTGTGCGTGTGTCATCTCTCTCTCTCTCTCTCGAAAGTCAGGTGTCCAAGCTCGACTATTCTCTATTTACGCGTGTCATCCTTGTGGAGGGACCATGCTAATCTTCTCTGTATCGTACCAATTTTAACGGATGTCCCGAAGCACAGGCTCCACTATTCTTTTTTTTTTTTTTTTTTTTTTTTACAAAAGACACAAATTATGGCCCTGTATCTTTCCATGTTCTACAGGAAGATTCACTCTCGTTTTGCACATTCAGAAAGTAGTGGAGCCAGGCAAAACGAGAGTGAATCTTCCGCTAGAACATGGAAAGATGCCGCCACGAGGCCCCAAGGATGACACGCATAGGTCGGGAAATCTAAGAAGGGAAAAAAAAGAGACAAAAAAAAGAAAAGAATCTGGGTTGTTGTCAGCATGCGCCTCCCCTAGGGCCTCTGCATGCTGTCAGCCCGTGTATCCCGCTGGGCCCCTGTATTCCCGTTGCACAGAAGACAAAAATCAAGGAGCTGTATCTTTCCATCTTCTAGAGAAGATTCACTCTCGTTTTGCACATTCGAGAGTGAATCTTTCTGTAGAACATGGAAAGATACAGGGCCACGATCTTTTTTTTTTTCTTCTTTTTTCTTCTTTTCTTTGTTGGAAAACGGCATGGCCCTCCGACGTGGATGACTAGACTGCAGTTACAAAGGGTCTGATCCCACCACTACACTACAGCCCAGTTACACTAGTTTTGGGATCCCACAGCGTGTTACACTGTAGTTTCGGGATCCCAGTTCGCCGAAATATTTTGCACGCATTTCGTGTCGGAATGTCGTGGCAGCACGCCCCCGAAGGGCTCGAGCAAAGTTAATACATTTTTTGTGTAGACGGTTTGGGCACAACGGCCGCGAAAAAGAGGGAACATTTTTTTTTTTGTGTTTTTTTTTTTTCAGTTGTCCGTCCAGCCCGTTAGGAACGTCCGAGGTCCACATGCGTGTGTGACATTAGTGTAGTGGTGGGATCAGACCCAAACTCTGCCCTGCCCTCCACGTGGATGACTAGACTGCAGTTACAAACTCTGCCCTGCGACAGCCACGCGAAGGCGGAGTTTGGCCTGCAGTGTAAACTTCAGAGGGGACTGGGCTCCAAAACCGCAGTTTGAAATGTATTTTCAAACTCTAACCCTGACCGCCCCCTAGTTTTCTCTCTTTTTTTTTTTTTTTGTAGAGGCTGGATTACGGGGCTCCGCCACACAGGCTTTCGAAATGCGCAAAATCCAGGCCGTGTCTTCGCCACAGCCTTTTGAAACCAGTTCTTTCGAAAAAGTTTCGAAAGGTGTCCGATGGGCAGGTGTCGGATGGGCCGGCTTCGAAACAAAGTCATTTCGAAGAGATGAGATCCTCCTCTGACAGAAGGAGGGGGCGCAGCGCGACCGGGAGCGCTGCGCCCCCTCCGGAGCATCTCGGACACGAAGCGGTGCGACGCGGGGTCTACTGGAGAGCCAGGCGACGCGGTGGGCGAAGACGCAAGGCGATGCAATGGCCGACGACGCAAGGAAGCGAGGCGAGAGAAGGAGTTGACGTGGAGCACAGTTGAAGCAACAATGAGTTAACGCGCGTGGAAGTCATGGCGCACAGTTGATTGGAGGGCGCGCCGTGGGAGGGTGGAGCACAGCTGATCAGAGGGTGCGCCGTGGGATGGCTGCGATATCGCTGTTCAGGCGAGTGAACACACTCTTTTGCTTGTGGGCGTGCTGAAGGAAAAACTGTGAGGTCTCCTCTCTTCTTTTCTTCAACAGCGAGGTAAGTGGTTGCGCCCCTGTCGAAGCAACAAAGGGTCGACACGGAGCACAACTGAAGCAACAATGAGTTGACGCGCGCGGAGGTCATGGCGCACAGTTGATTGGAGGGCGCGCCTCGGGATGATGGAGCATAGTTGATCGGAGGGTGCGCCGTGGGATGACTGCGACATCGTTTTTCAGGCGAATCCTCTCCTCTTTTCTTCTACAACGAGGTAAGTGGACGGTTATGGAAGTTCAAATCCCCTGTGGTGCCTTCCTAATGGGTTTAGTGAGAGGAGCCACACTGTTTTTTGGTTTTCTTTGAGAAACGGAAGACGGCCGTCGAGGTCTTCGGTGCTAGCGTCGCTTTGAGCCTAGCTGCTAGCAATGGGAGGAAGGGTGTTTTGCATCTCCGAAGATATTGGGGTAGGGTTTGAGGGGGATGTGGTATGATGGGGGCTGTGGAGGAAGAGGGGAGGGTGATGATTTGCTGAATGGTTGCTTTTATCGACATGTGCTCGCTTAAGTTTGTAGGTCTTTTCTTAGATGGTTGTCTGGATAGTCGATATCACCGTTTTTGTGCCTCGATCTGAGAGTCTTATGATTCACTGTTAGCGACCTCAATTTGTAATCCCTTATAGATAGGATATGCTGTAATATTTTTTTGGTATTAAAAATTCTTATTTCCTTATTCTTGAAAATAATTCTGAAATAACTTTGCGCAGCAATATCCAAATCCTAGGTGTCCAATACTCGTGCTAATCGTTATTCAGAACTGCTAGTCGGACAGATTCATAACTCAGAATAATCTTATAATTACGAGCGGAATTACTTTCTTGATTTTATAAATTCGTGAGTCCAATATTGGACATCTCAGACTGATTTCTCAATTCTCAATTCTCATTTCACAAATTTTAATTTCTAAGAGATGTTTTCAGATTGATTTCTAAATCTTGTCTCCAGTGTCCAATTTCTGTTCAATTTCTAAAAGTAGGAATCCGAAGTAAATTTCTATTTGAAAACCTTCCTTTGTTTGTAAATCTTATCTTTCTAGTCTTGATTACTGTCGAATTGAATCCTGATTCTGTTTATTCAACTTTGATCCAATTCTAAGTTTGGTAAACAAAAGGTTTCTGAACTTGAATTCGTATTTCGTGTCTTGAGGAATTTTCGATTGGATACCCATTTCTTTTTCGTTGTTCGCGGGCCAAGTGTTTTGAGGATGTGTGGTACTTGGGTTGGGAGGGATGGTTTATGGCTGGTGGAATTGGATTAGGGCATAGCCGCAACTGAGATGGTGGCTTAGCTGTTATAAGTCTTGCTGAAGTGAGGTAAGAGGTTAGAGGGGTTGGTGCCGAGCTTATCAGGGTAAGGGCGATCACCTGATTTCTGCCTTTCCTCCTCTTGCGAACTATGGGTGGAGGAGGTCGGCATGTGGTGGAGGAGGTCGGCTCGTCGGGGGATGAAGAAGAGTAGGGGGTGAAGGGAAGAGGGAGGAGGGTTCCTTTGATTGTCGCTGGCTCGTTAAACTGATTTTGGGACTACTTCTATTTTTCTTCTTCGAACTATGTGGTGGAGGAGGTCGGCTCGTCGAAGAAAGATAAATGGTTGTAGTCAGGGATTGGGTTAGGTTGTTTATCTAATATTTTTTATCTTCCGAACTATGTGGTGGAGGAGGTCGGCTCGTCGGAAGATGATGAAGAGTAGGGGGTTGAAGGGAAGAGGGAGGATGGTTTCTGATGGTTTGCGATGAAGTGTAGTGTTGTGCTTATTGAGTGAGGGTAAGGTGAGTTCACCTGATCTTTGTTATTCCTTGTCTTGTGAACTATGGGTGGAGGAGGTCGGCTCGTCGTGAGATGAGGAATAGTTGAGGAAGGTGTCCATTGTGTGGGTGCGGCTGGTTTTCTCATCCCGCGAACTATGTGGTGGAGGAGGTCGGCTCGTCGAGGGATGAAGAAAAGTAGGGGGTTGGAGGAATGAGGGTGAATTTTGTTTGAGTGGTCTTGAAAATGGATTCAGGGTAGTTCTTACAACTCACTTTAGGCTTCTTTGATGCAGTTATATTCATGGATCTGTTGTTTTTCGATGCCACAACGACGCTGGCCGGTGCTGGGGGTTTGCCCTGTAACCTGTTGACAACAGGAGTGTGAGGCGTGGTAGAGATCTGGGGATGCTTTGGGGTGGGCATTCCAAAGGAGAACCAAGGGTTGCTGCTGGGACGAATGTGGCCATAGCTGGGGTGAGTCGCATTGCCCTGTAACCCAGCAGGGTGGAGGTGTTAGGACTGGAAGAACTCAGCAGGGAGTAAGACAATGCTGGAGGGCTTTAGAAGGGTTGCTAGGGATCCACCCTCCAGCACTGTCCTACTCCTTGCTGAGCTTCTCCAGTCCTCACACCCCCACCCTGCTGGGTTATAGGGCAACGAGACTCGCCCCAGCTCTGGCCAGCGTCGTCCCAGCAGCAACCCTTGGTTGTCCTTTGGAATGCCCACCGCAACGCATCCCCAAATCTCTCTACTAGGCCTCACACTCCTGCATCGGGAGGTTACAGGGTAACACCCCAGCACCGGCCAACATCGTTCTGGCATTGGACAACCGCTCAACCTCATGTCCTGCACTGCCGGAAAGGGGCCCGAGAAAGACAGCAAAGATGGGGTGTGCCAAGGATTTTTGGAAAATTGAGTTCGGGGACACAGACAAAACTGAAATCCCCCGTGTTGGTCCGACTGTAGTAAGAAGAAGGTCCGTCGCCGCGGGGTTTTAAGGGAGAAAAAGGCGCCCGCGAGGCTCACAGCTATGGGAAATTCAATCCAAAAAGTATCGCTGGACTTCCCAACGAGCCGTCGTTCTTCGTTTCACGTGAAAGGGGGCGGGTACACACGTGGTATCCCGTTTTCAGATGAGGTTTCGTCGGCGCTCGTTACACAACCCCGAGTCCGACGTGGAGGGCCTCAACTAAGTGGCCTTTTCTTTGTGTTCGTCCTTGCCACGTGTGCGATGGTGCAACCCCTTGGCCTGATAACACTTGAGGCGACGACAATCGCTGCACACAGTGTTAGGCCAATGAGGCTCCACTGCCACCCACGAGACGACGATCAGTTCGTTGAAGGGCAATAACAATGAATATGGCGAAAAATGCGTATTGAAGATAACAAAACCCGAACCGACGGATCCAAAGCACCGCTTATCTGGAGGAAAGTAATAACGCCGTCCGATCTTGGCGACGGCTTCTCGTACGTCCCACTTGCATACACGTGTTTTTTCCTCGTTGTATGGAAAGGGGCGCGGCGGGGGCACGAGAAGTTGGCACCCGGCCGAGTTGGGGCCGTCACTCTACATGGCAGCAAGGGTGAGCACAAATCTTTATCATGCACAATTCGTCTGACACTCCAGGCAACCCGATCATTCAGTTCCCCAGCCAATCATGCTACAACACAATCTCTTATCGCATACACATACCGAAGTGAGAGAGGCAAAGTTATCATAATTCATCCATTATGACATGTCGTGACCGAAGGGGAGAGAGTATGGACGCAGACCCGAAGGGAGGAACATGTAGAGAGCAATCACAGAACGTCAAGCGATCTGGTTCAGAGATGCCCCGACTTAAAAACCGAGCAATCAACACTCATATTCGAAGATACAAAATTTTGAAGCAAAAAGGGAAGAAAGCACTGCTGCCATAAAGTTTCACCATAGCCCCAGACCATGCACTCACTCACTTACAACTCGAAACGTCTCACTTGCACTGACGATCCCGGCCGTCACGTGCCAATCCACCATAGCGATCGTCACCCTGCCGACTTAGCCTCCGCATGACACTGCTCGGATCCTACAGCCCGTCGGGCGATCGAGCATGCCGACCGCCAAGACTACAACCCGCTCGTCGAGACTTTTCGACTCACACCTTCCTTCATATCATCTAGCCACAGCTTCCCAGAAGCGGGCTGATGAGTCGAGAGAGAGATTCTCGGAAGGGCTTGCAGAATTTATAGCTGCGGAAAAAAAGATAGATGCTAGGAAGGGTTAGGGCTGAGACAGGGAGGAGCTGTGTGTCCGAAACCACGTTCAACGGGGGTCTTGAGTTGTGTTCAACTCCCGAACCCCCGTTTCAACTCCGCGTTATCATACCCCGTTACAACGTGGTTCAACTCGGCCCGCGGATTTTTGTTTCATCGGCGAAAAAAGTACCAAAAAAAATATATATATATATATATATATATATATATATATCGGGGTGTAGATTTCTTTGTGCTCTACATCCCCAATTTTTTTTTTTTTTTTTTTTGAGGAAGTCTAAGAATTTTAAAAAGTAAAAAACCGAAAGAGTGTAGGAAAAAAGAGAAAAAAACGATCCATAGCAGGAGGGGGAGGGGGGTGGGGGGGGGAAGGGGGGCGCACGGGGCAGGGGGCCCAGATTTGTCGCGGCGAGTCGGGGACCGTTTGCTGCGGCGACGCGGAAAACGCGCACGTGTGGTGCAGCAAACGTCGCCAAAAGACAAGGATCGGCCATAAGAAGGCTGAATGTCAGTTGCGAGTCACAACGCGCAGTTGTGCAGTGTGCAGTGTGCAGCGTTGCGCGCTGTTGGTGTGGCAGTGGACGCGAAGAGGGCAGGATCTGGGGAGTGGGCAGGGTCGACGATCGAAGGTGGGGGTACGAGAGGGGGCCCCCGACGCGAACGACGGGGTTCGACAGGGTTCAACTCTCGTTCAACGGGGTTTCAACTCGCGTTCAATGGGGGTTGGGCGGTGGTTCAACGTGGGTTGAGCGTGGGTTCAACGTGGGGAACAACGGGGGGAACAACAGGGGGGAACGACGGGGGTTTGATGGGGGATCGACGACGGAGGAGCGGCGTTGTGCGGACGGCACGGGAGCGACGCGGGCGATCAGCGTTGTACGACAACGACAGAGAGAGACGGTGGAAGGGAGGGAGGGAGAGAGAGAGAGAGAGAGAGAGAGAGAGAGAGAGAGAGAGAGAGAGAGAGAGAGAGAGAGAGAGAGAGAGAGAGAGAGAGA